>JANAVB010041820.1:5163609-5427869 GCA_029216955.1 Iris pallida | reverse complement strand
TTATTAATATGTGTTACTATGGTATAGAATAGTGAATTTAGCTTTAACGGTTAAATTTAAGGTTGTGGTGATTTTTAGGATTTATTAGATTATTAAGTACTTATTGTTATTAAACTATTCATTTAAATAAATAGATTTAATGGTAATAATTCATTTCTGTAAAAATATGCATATAATATATATTTATATTCTGATATTATTAGTTTTTAATAAATAGACCTAAAATGATTTTTCAAGATTTTTACTATTTTTGTTAGTATTATTAGGAATGTGTTTACTGTGTGTATTAAATTGGTTGGTTAATTAATTAAATTAATTAATTAATAATTATTAAATATTGGTTATATAAAATTTCAGAATATAAATTGTATGATAATAAGTATATTTTACATACTTATTATTGTTCATAAATATTGATACTAGTTAGCTAGTAATAATAGATTAATTAAATTATAGATTACTTAGCAATTAAATGAATTGGTTTAATTTGTTTAATTAGTAATTAATTAGAGATAAATCTTGTTTAGGATTATTTGCTTCTCGGGACTCGGACTCTACTTTGGACCCGGATACTCAGTTGCTGGACACAGGCAAGTATACCTTGCTGACATTTCTAAGCAGTATTTACATTTGCCAGTTATTACTATCGTGTGCAATCGTCTCCATTGATGACTACCTTGTATAGAGTTAGTATAAAACTTGACACTATCTCAGACAGTATACATATGAGTGAGTTGAGTGCAGAGGTTCTGTGTGACTGGCCATTAAATATGATCTTGAGTCTGTAGCATTTGGTTTAGTTATACTATATTTACTATGACGTCTTGCATATGTTCGTACCACGTATACGGTAAGAGTACATGGGTGGGGAGCTACTAGTGGTGTATGAGAATTTCTGTTTCCAATGTACGCTGGATGCTCGTTAGCCCCGTTTCTCAAACCGTTAGAACGCTTGGTGGCAGTTTCTTCTTCTTCTCCCCCTCTCATGTGCCACTAGAGATGTCTCGAGTGCATTTACACATAGATGGTTAGAACACCTTATTGCTTTCTTGTATTTCCTGTCCTTGTTTGGTTAGGGAAATACTGGGTGGCATTCCTATTCGTTACTTTTACATTACTGCTCAGTATATTCATGCATGTCATTTTCTTGTGTATTTGTTATGTCCCTCTGAGGACCTGGTATCTTTTCCAGAGCTTGACGAGCACTTATTCTGGCTGATTACGGAGTAGAGGGACTTGTTGACGACGACTTTGAGGTGGAGCCGCAGCCTTGATCCTCTGGAGGCTAGCTACATCTTCAGACGTGGGTTTCACTTCCAGTATTCCGTTTATTTCTATTTACTACTTCATTTCATTCCAGTTGTACTCATTTACTTATTTAGTGGATTGTTCTCCACTAGTCATAGTTGACATTTGGACTCTGTGGCACTGATGAATTTCTATTCAGTTATCTCTTACTTTATTTCATGGATGAGACTAGTTTACCTGCCTGTGATGTTACTTTACTAGTTTTACTTCAGCGTACTACGAACAGATTATAGTCCATTAAATTGGGATTAGCTATGCTTGATTGTACAGCTGGCATGCCACGTGTTCCCAATCCGATTATTTGGAACTGGGGCGTGACATGTTTTAGTGGTGGCCCATGCAGGTCTCAAAATTTGTTTGGTTACGTTACTGTACCGAACAAGCCTGCAAATTAGGTTTAGAATATAGGGTCTCATCCATACTTGACTATATCATTCTTGATTATCCTTGAACAAATTCTTTTGCATCTCGTTTGTTTCCGTCCTATTCTCAATTCCTTCTATCTTATCTCTGCAGAATCATGAATTTAAGGAGTGGATGTACCGCTGCCGGTAGAGACAACCAGTCATCTGGTACGGATGATCAGTCCGCAAGGATAGTTCCAACCCACCCTTTGCTACCAGGGCAGACGTCTCAGCCAGTTTGTGCACAACCGACTGGGGTACCTCCTTCTCCCCCGCAGTACCCTCAGACACCATATGGAGTGCCCCCGGCTGTGCCTCAAGACAGTCAGGCACAGATGTTTCAGTTCATGCACATGATGATACAAGAACAGAGACAGCAAGCAGCAGAGCAGAGGCAAGAAGCAGCTGAGCAAAGACGGGAAGCTGCTGAGATGAGACAGGGATTCTTGACAGCTATGGAGAGGATGACAGCACCAGCACCTGCACCAGCTCCGACACTAGCTCCCGTGAGACCAGCACGGGTAGGTTCAGTGAAGGACTATGTGCAGATAAACCCCAAACCTTATTTGGGAAACGAGAGTCCGGAGGAGACCACTACTTGGATCACCAGCACCAAGAAGAAATTACAGGCATCTCAGTTGCCTGAGGATTTATGGATGACTGGCGTAAGAACTCAGCTGGAGGGGAATGCCCATCACTGGTGGGATTCTATGGAGCGTCAGTTGGGTACTCATCAGACGTGGGAACAATTTCTGGAGTTTTTTGATAAGAAGTACTTCCCTACTACTGTGAAGAATGCCTTATACAACCAGTTCCTGCACATGGAACAAGGGAACAAGACTGTTGACGAGTATGACTCGGAGTTCAGTCGACTCAGTAAATATGGGGAGGTGCTGATACCCAATGATCTGGAGAAGGCCAAAAGATTTCACAACGGGCTGAGGTAGGAGCTACAGCATTATACTAGCTCTCAGTCCCGAATCTCTTATGCTGAGTTGCTGACGGAGGCCAGGATTCAGGAGACAATTAGCAAGGGGAAGCTGAACCAGCAGAAGAACCAGCCAGTGCAGACGAAGACGCAGCAAGGAGGTCCTATCAAGGGACCTATGGGACATCATCAGCATCAGCAGAAGACTGGACCCTACCAGTCTAAGGAGCTTCCGACTTACCATTTCTGTGGCAGGAAGGGACACTTACAGAGAGAGTGCCGAAGGATGCTGGGTACTTGCTTAGCTTGTGGATCGAGCCAGCATCAGGCTCGAGATTGCCCAGTTCGGGGAGCCATTGTGCCAGCAGGAGGACAGAAGCCACCAGCATCAGGAGGTCAGCAGAGAGGACCTATACTCCCTTCACAGTCAGCCCAGTTTGAGAAAGCCAAGCAGTAGACAGGAAACAAGAAGCAAGGATAGATTTTTGCTCTCACTCAGGGAGAAGATGGAATCGAAGGTGAGGCTATCACAGGTACTATTTTAGTAGGTTCATTGCCTGCTACAGTGTTATTTGATTCTGGTGCCACCTTATCATTTATATTATCTAGATTTATAGCTGTGCATAGGATAGCTACTTCTACTATGCCTAAGAGTTAGAAAATTATTACTGGTGGGGGTATAGTACCTGTGACTAGTACATGTAGAACCTGTTCGGTAGTTATTTATGGCCGAGAGATGAGAGCTCGACTTTTGGTATTACCTATGACAAATTTCAACGTAGTATTGGGTGTGGATTGGCTTAGTCAATATCATGCGATATTGGACTGCCACAGGGTTTGTGTTATATTTAGACCGCCAGGCCAGCCGAAGTTTGAATTTCAAAGAGGAAGCATTGAGAAGGGAGTATCTCAGTATCATGGAGCTTGCATGGCGATGGAGGTTGCCCCGCCACCGATCATTGATGAGTTTTCTGATGTCTTTCCCGATGATCTGCCGGGTCTACCACCCGACAGAGAGGTTGAGTTCACCATTGAGCTCATACCAGGAGCGACACCAATCTCTTCAAATGTCTATCGACTGGTGAAGAAGGAGCTGGATGAAATGAAGGTGCAGTTGCAGGAGTTGCAAGACAAAGGATTTATCAGACCAAGTGCATCACCTTGGGGAGCTCCAGTTTTGTTTGTGCCAAAGAAAGATGGAACAGTTCGCATGTGCATTGATTATAGGGTGCTTAATGCTGTGACGATCAAGAACAAGTATCCCCTGCCCAGAATTGATGACCTATTTGACCAGCTGACAGGAGCCCAGGTATTCTCGAAGATTGATCTGAGATCAGGATACCATCAAGTGAAGGTTCGGAAGGAAGACATCCAGAAGACGACATTCAGGACTCGGTATAGTCATTACGAGTTCTTGGTAATGCCCTTTGGTTTGACAAATGCACCGGCTGTATTCATGAATTTAATGAACAGAGTATTCCATGAATATCTTGATAAGTTTGTCGTAGTATTCATCGACGACATTTTGGTGTATTCAAAGAACCATGAAGAGCATGAGGATCACTTGAGGAAGGTGCTGGAGATCTTGAGGCATCAGAAGTTATATGCAAAGCTGAGTAAGTGTGAATTTCTGCTAGATCATGTTTCATATCTTGGACATGTTATCTCAGGGAAAGGCATAGAAGTGGATCCGACGAAGATATCAGCAGTGGAGTCGTGGCCAACTCCAACCGATGTTTCAGAGGTACGAAGTTTTCTAGGGCTTGCCGGATATTACCGGAGGTTCGTAGAGAATTTTGCAAGAATTACGGAGCCCATGAAAAGTTGACTCGCAAGGATCAGAAGTTCGAGCGGACGGAAGAGTGCCAAGCCGCTTTTGATGATTTGAAAAAACGCCTTACTACTGCACCAGTCTTGACCATTCCATCGGGATCAGGAGGTTTTGTCATCTACAGTGATGCTTCCGGGAAGGGATTAGGATGCGTCTTGATGCAGCATGGAAAGGTAGTTGCATATGGTTCTCGGCAGTTGAGGACCCACGAGAAGAATTATCCCACGCACGACTTAGAGCTTGCGGCGGTGATATTTGCCTTGAAGCTTTGGAGGCATTATCTGTATGGAGAAACAGTGGAGGTATATACAGATCATAAAAGCCTCAAGTATGTCTATACTCAGAAGGATTTAAATTTGAGACAGAGGCGTTGGCTTGAGTTGATGGCAGATTTTGATATTGAGTTACAGTACCATCCAGGGAAGGCAAATTCAGTAGCAGATGCATTGAGCCGGAGGCCTATGGCACATTTCTTGACATCACAGAAGGAGTTGCTATATGATTTGGAAAAGCTGGGCATCGAAGTTGTTAGGCCTGGAGAAGATGTAAAGATGATGAATCTTCAGGTTCAATCTTCATTGGTAGAGCGGATCAAGGCGACCTTATCGACAGATGCCAGATATCAGAGGCTTCGACAGAGGACAGAGCAAGGACTGCAGACTGGATTGAGGATTCACGAAGATGGGACCTTGAGGTGCGGAGATCGCCTCTATGTTCCTAATGGAGAGATCAGGCAGGAGCTGATGACAGAGGCTCATAGCTCGATTTATTCTATTCATCCAGGAGGTACAAAGATGTACAGGGACCTGAGACAACACTACTGGTGGCATGGAATAAAGCGTGAGATAGCACGGTTCGTAGCAAAGTGCTTGGTGTGTCAGCAAGTCAAGGCTGAACATCAGAGGTCTGCAGGATTATTGCAACCGCTTCCGATACCTGAGTGGAAGTGGGAGCACATCACTATGGATTTCGTTACGGGATTTCCGAGGAGCCCAGCTGGACGAGATGCAGTTTGGGTGATTGTGGACAGATTATCGAAGTCTGCTCATTTTATACCATTTCGAGTGGGGCAATCTACAGAGGTATTAGCAGACCTATATATGAAGGAGATAATGCGATTACATGGAGTACCAGTCAGTATAGTCTCTGATCGAGATACGAGATTCACATCGCACTTCTGGAAGAGCATGCTGGAAAGTCTGGGCACTAGACTGAAGTTCAGCACCGCTTATCACCCTCAGACGGACGGACAGTCAGAGCGTACCATTCAGACGTTGGAGGACATGTTGAGAGCTTGCATGTTAGATTTTGGAGGATCCTGGAAGGATCACTTGCATTTGGTAGAGTTCTCTTACAACAACAGCTACCAGGCAAGTATCCAGATGGCCCTTTTTGAAGCATTGTACTGAAGGAAGTGTCGATCGCCAGCATGTTGGGGTGATGTAGGCGAGAGACAGATATTGGGACCAAAGTTAGTGACTCGTACAGTAGATACAATCAAGAAGATTCAGGGGCATCTATGAGCAGCACAGGACCGACAGAAACAGTGGGCAGACACTCATAGGCGACCTCTTGAGTTCAAGGAAGGAGATCATGTGTTCTTGAGAATCTCCCCGACTAGAGGTACAATCAGATTTGGAGTCAGAGGAAAGCTTAGCCCAAGGTACATCGGACCATTCGATGTGTTGGAGAAAGTTGGCGAGGTTGCATACAGATTGGCACTTCCGCAGTCATTGGAAGGCGTCCATGATGTATTTCATGTCTCCCAGTTGAGGAAGTATGTGGCAGACCCTAACCACGTACTTGATCATTTAGAGATCACCGTGGGACCGACTTTGTCCTATGAGGAGCAGCCTGTGGAGATCCTAGACTGCAGAGAGAAAGTGTTGAAGGGGAAGACCATTCGACTAGTCCGAGTTGCGTGGAAACACCATTCTCCGGGCGAATCGACTTGGGAGCGGGAAGATTCTATTCTGGAGCGTTTTCCATACCTTCGTGAGGCGTCTGGTATGATTTAATTTTGTAATTGTCATTCTTTTAGATTTCGTCTGTTTTAATTCTGTGTTAATAACTAGGAATTTTCTGGAATTAGGAAAATTTGATTTTAGTGCCAATAATTGTATGTTTTCTTTTAATCCCAGATTGTTTTCAATTTCGAGGACGAAATTTTAAATAGTTGGGGAGAATGTAAAACCCCTAAAAAAATTTATTTTTATTATTTTATTTGTTACTAAATTTTGTTTTTTTTAAATAAATGTTAGTATACTAATTATTAATTATTTATAAAGTTTGGATATATATGTATATATATATATGAAAGTGTTTGTGTGTGCATTGTATTAGGAACTCTAATTCATTTAGTTTATTTATTAGATTATATATATATTTTATATATATATATATATATATATATATATATATATATATATATATATATATATATATATATATATATATATATATATATATATATAGTGTTACTTTTCATTTGGTATTATTATTAGATTATATATATATATATATATCTATACTTATATAGATATGGTGTTTCAATTCAGAGCAAACCCAAACCCATTTCATGTATCCCAACCCTAACCTTAGCTCAGCCCATGGGCCATCTACCCTCACACTAACTTAGGTCCAAACCTATTAGGGTTTCCTAACTTGTGGATCCAATATATATATGTATCATCCAACTACTCTCAACCCTAACCCTAACTTCACACAACTCCATATCTTCCCATCCTCATCGCCACCCCTAGCCGATCCCGGTGACCCTTCCTTCCGCCTCCTCCCCCTCAACCGAGGCCTCGTCGTCGGACGACGAGAGCACGGCGTTCCCCGTACGCCCGCGCGCTGCAGCCGGCCCGCGCCGCGCACTGCACCGGTCGCCGCTGATCTCGGCGACCCCCTCGTCGGCGAGCCACCCCCCTGCGGCGTGGCCAGGTAACCCCGACCCCCCCCCCCCCATGTGGCGCTGTCACGTGGGAAAAACCCCCCATGCATGCTTTAAATCTAGTTTAGGGATTAAAATCTGATTATTCAGTTTATTATAATGATTGTATTTGTGTATAAATTGATGATTAATTAGATTTAATCATAGGAAATCATTGGTAATTAAGTAGAGGTTCTGCCCTAATTTTTTGTGAGAATTAATATTAATTATTGGCATTTATTTTTAATTAATTATGAGTTCTCGATGCTAGTAATTATATAATTGTGTTTACTGTTTTAATCTTTAAGTGATACTTTTATTATGAATTAAATAAAACTTTGTACATGAAAAAGTTTGTAAAATTAATATAGTATTTTAAAATAATTTTTCCAAAATTTATAGAATTTAATTTATAATTATTTCATGTGAAAAATAGTGAATTTAAATTGTTTAATTAATTCTGTTTGATTCATATTGTTTAATTAGTAAATAAATAAATAATATAATTTATATGGAAAATATAGATTTAAATATAAAGTATATTACGAAAATTTTTCCAATATTTTATTGGTTTTTAAAATATTTTATTTAGATTTATCTTGTGAGTTTTGTATTAATCAAATGAATTATTAATTACTGTTTTCAATTTATATTATTTATTTGGTTAAGTAATTAAATAATACTTATTGAATAGAAAATGTTTGTAAAAATATACTCTTCTGTATAAAAATAATTTCAATATTCAATTATAGTTATTTATAATTATTTAGATTTAGTTGGGTAATTTTTAGATTGATTTAATAAATTAAATATATTATATAATTAATTGTTATTAATTATATAAATATTGTAATTTTGTGAAATGTTAGGATTCTGTTAGAAATGTGTAATTATGATATTTAGGAAATTGTTTTATGTAATTTATATGTATTTACAAATTTTTAAGATTTAAAAGTAGTTTTTAGATTCATTTTAGGATTATGTATTAAATTGTGTAATAATTATTTATTAATTTAAATAATTATTAATTATGTGTTACTATGGTATAGAATAGTGAACTTAGCTTTAGTGGTTAAATTTAAGGTTTGTGGTGATTTTTAGGATTTATTTAGAATTATTAAGTACTTATTGTTTTTAACTATTCATTTAAATAAATAGATTTAAGGGTAATAATTCATTTCTGCAAAAATATGCATATAATATATATTTATTATTCTGATATTATTTAGTTTATTAATAAAATAGACTAAAATAATTTTTCAGGATTTTTACTATTTTTGTTAGTATTATTAGGAATTGTGTTTACCTGTGTGTATTAAATTTGTTGGTTAATTAATTATAATTAATTAATTAATTAATTATTAAATATTTGGTTATATATAAATTTTAGAATATAAATTGTATGATAATAAGTATATTTTACATACTTATTATTGTTCATAAATATTGATACTAGTTAGCTAGTAATAATAGATTAATTTAAATTATAGATTACTTAGCAATTAAATGAATTGTTTAATTTGTTTAATTAGTAATTAATTAGAGATAAATCTTGTTTAGGATTATTTGCTTCTCGGGACTCGGACTCTACTTTGGACCCGGATACTCAGTTGCTGGACACAGGCAAGTACACCTTGCTTGACATTTACTAAGCAGTATTTATATTTGCCAGTTATTACTATCGTGTGCACTCGTCTCCATTGATGACTACCTTGTATAGAGTTAGTATAAACTTGACACTGTCTCAGACACGTATCACATATGAGTGAGTTGAGTGCAGAGGTTCTGTGTTGACTGGCCATTAACATATGATCTTGAGTCTGTAGCATTTTGGTTTAGTTATACTATATTTACTATGACGTCTTGCATATTGTTCGTACCGCATATACGGTACGAGTACATTGGGTGGGGAGAGTCTACTAGTGGTGTATGAGAATTTCTGTTTCCAATGTACGCTGGATGCTCCTAGCCCCTCGTTTCTCAAACCGTAGAACGCTTGGTGGCAGTTTCTTCTTCTTCTCCTCCTCTTATGTGCCACTAGAGATGTCTCGAGTGCATTTACACATAGATGGTTAGAACACCTTATTGCTTCCTTGTATTTCCTGTCCTTGTTTGGTTAGGGAAATACTGGGTGGCATTCCTATTCGTTACTTTTACATTACTGCTCAGTATATTCATGCATGTCATTTTCCTGTGTATTTGTTATGTCCCTCTGAGGACCTGGTATCTTTTCCAGAGCTTGACGAGCACTTACTCCTGGCTGATTACGGAGTAGAGGGACTTGTTGACGACGACTTTGAGGTGGAGCCGCAGCCTTGATCCTCTGGAGGCTAGCTACATCTTCAGACGTGGGTTTCACTTCCAGTATTCCGTTTATTTCTATTTACTACTTCATTTTATTCCAGTTGTACTCATTTACTTATTTAGTGGATTGTTCTCCACTAGTCATAGTTGACATTTGGACTCTGTGGCACTGATGAATTTCTATTCAGTTATCTCTTACTTTATTTCATGGATGAGACTAGTTTACCTGCCTGTGATGTTACTTTACTAGTTTTACTTCAGCGTACTACGATCGGATCATAGTCCATTAAATTGGGATTAGCTATGCTTAATTGTACAGCTGGCATGCCACGTGTTCCCAATTCGATTATTTGGAACTGGGGCGTGACAGCAGCAGCCTCGTCGGAAGGAGAAGGATATACAGGACTTTCAGAAGATGCATCCTAGAGAGTTCCTGGGCACGTAGGGCATCCATTATACAGACGACTGGATATAGCATATCAAGGAGATATTCAGGCTGGCAGAGATACCAGATCGACTCCATATCGAGGCGGCGGGCAGTCAGATGCAGGACTTAGCTCATACGTAGTACCAGACAGATCCCAGGGTGGGAGTTGAGGGCCAGACTTGGGCCCAGTTCAAGGAACTGGTCAAGGAACAGTTCTTTCCTGATGTGGCCTTGGGAGGCATAGAGGCACAGTTTGAGGGTCTGGTTCAGGGAAACCAGACGGTAGCTGAGTACGCCGGGGAGTTCTGTCGATTGGCCCGGTTCATAGATGACTTGACTGAGAAGATGAAGGCGAGGAAGTTCCGCCGGGGTTTGATTAGAGAGTTCGGTCGCTGACTAAGAGTGACCGGAACGCTACCTTTGCGGAGATACTTGTAGGGTGTGAAAATTATGACACGCTGACATGAGACTCAGTCAAAGCCATACGCTCTAGGCTATACACTCAGTCAAAGTCATACACTCAGTCAAAGTCATACGCTCAGTCAAAGCCATACGCTCGAGGCTATACGCTCAGCCATAGCCATACGCTCATCCAAAGGCCGTACGCTCAGTGAATATTTTATTATTTTCTGAGATGACAGCACAGTATGTATTTAATAAAGGATGAATCTGACACTTCGTCTTTCGTGCAAAGACAGCTGTCCAATGAAGACTAGCCGTCGTATAGGTTTTCGAAGAGTCGGTTTGTCTTTTACGAGGACAGCTCAGCATCTCTCATAAATGTAAAAGCCATCATTACTATCAGTTTTGACAGTCTGTCAGCCATCATATACGCAGTCACGACGCTCGAGAAGATTTTGTCAGTTATTGGAAGATATGGCGTATCAAAGAAGATTGATGATGGCCACGTGTCTACTTATTCAAACATGCCACGTGTTTACTTATTCAAACATACGACTCCTTGCCAACCAAGTGAGCGTATGGATTCCATATGACTCCTTGCCAACCAAGTGAGCGTATGGATTCTATACGACTCCTTGCCAACCAAATGAGCGTATGGATTCCATACGACTTCTTGTTAAGTTAGCGTATAGTTTCCATACGACTCCCTGTCAATAATGTGAGCGTATCAGCTTTATATGGTTCTACGCTGTCCAAGTTAGCGTATGCAAGACATGTGCCTTCAAAAGCTAGCGTATGACTCTTCTTCTAAGGCAGCGTATCACAGCAGTTGTGTCCAGAATGATTTTCAACGTGCAGTTAACACACGTTCTCACGTGTCCTGCACTCAGTTATCCACTTCTTCAGAAGTTATGCAACGTGGCATTCATGCCATCAATCTCTCCTGAATATGCTCCACTACTTTCAACCGCACGCTAATGTGTCTCCATCAGAATTTGCCACGCGTACCTGCAGTTATGCACATGTCAAGTAACTACCTGAGCGTATGCTTAAGGACAGTTATCCTGAACTCTATAAAAGAGAGTTTCTTCATCTTCATCAGACACGACAGTCAATTTCAGAGAGAACAGAGAGATTGCCCAGTTGCTGTCCAAGTTCTTCAAAGTTCGAGTTTTCTTCATCGCATCGTCCAAGGGATAAAGTAATCGTCTTCTAGATTAGATTCCTACAGTTGTAATTTTCTCATATACAAAATAAATAAAGTGAATTTATTTTGGAAAACAAATTGGCGACTCTGCTGGGGAAAGCTGTCTCCTCCAACGAGATAGCAACAACTCAATGCGATACTTCGTCGATCGGCTTGACAAAGAAGACGATGGTTGTACAATTCGACCAATCTGCTTACGAAGAAATGCTCAAGGCGAAGGAGGGCCGCACTGCTTCCTCCGCTTTTCCTGCTGCCAAGAAGAAGGAATGCTCCGTCTATGTCCCTAAGTCTTCTTCAACAGACCGAGACGTTTCTGTCACTTCTCACGCTGACAAGAACACGTCTTCAACTTCAACTAAGCACACTTCGGCTTCTCTGAACACGGCAACAGTGGCTTCTCCTAGTCACGCTGACAATGTTGGTTCTTTAACCAAGTTAGCGTGTACAAAGAAAACCATCTCTGGACATGTCAAAGTCCCTTCTCCCTCTACTCTTACGACAGCAGTCGGCTCTTTAGCCATTGATGACTCTGTGCGTATGGCATTCAAAGGGCAGCGTACGGCAAAGACAGCGTACAAAAGCCAACATTAGGCAGTGTACGCTAAGCCAAAGCCAGCGTATGCTAATAAAAAGGCAGCGTATGACCAGAAGTCCAAACTGAAGTCAGCGTATACTAACAGATACAGTCCTTAATTTGACTGTTTCTCAAAATCAAGCTGGGGGTTCTCTTCCACAGAACATACAAATGATTCCCTCTCAACTTGCACATCTTATGCCAACCAAGGAGAAAGACTCTTTAGTCAACTCCTCTACTCCTAAGGTCTTTACCTCTGGAGTTAATTTGACTAGTACTCTTACTAGATCAAACAAAGGAAAATGCCTTTTGGCTAATTCCTCTAAAGATGGATTATTACCGACTCCCAGTCGGAATAATACTCATCTTCCTTCTCTCAAAATTTCTCGATCTGTGAAAGGCAAATTACAAGTATCCAAGACTGATACCAAAGTCAGATCTCCTACGGATCTTCGTAACAAGCTTAATCAGAATCGTCTCGCTTCCACTGAGACAAGTATATTAGACCCTGATGCAGAATATGCCAAAAATTATGTGGCTCAAATTAATCAGTCTTTATACACTCAAGAACCGAGAAGACAGAAGAACAAAAGACAAGTTTCTACACAGAAACTATCTTCAAGTACTTCCCAATCTGTTCCTACAGATCTCCGGGAGTATTTGCAAAATAAACGGAGAATTGACACTCCATCAGGCTATGATATTGCTCATATTTGCCATGAAAAGCATGGTTGCAACTTCCAACCTCGAGTTGTGATTCAGTGTTGTTGTTCACCAAAAAGACAATCTGTTTTTGAACGGATTCAATATGAACCAATGTTGGATGAAGATGAACCTCTTTATGCTTCTTTCAATATGACCTCCAGAAATATTGGGGGTAGTATACGGTCTGATGCTATATCAGACTCTGAAGATGGTGTTTATCTCGGCACCCGATCCAGGACCGGAGCCTTGGCCAGGATCTCTTCTTCTTCTCATCCAAGTGGTAATCCGGAGATCACAGAGGACTTCATTGGAGAATCCAACTTTCCAGTATTGACTCCCGTAAATAGCCCCGGGAAAGATACTGATTCACACAGTGATGATTCAGAACAGACTGTTTCATCATCTATTCCTCGAATGATTACTACTTACATGGCAGAGGGCAATCATGAACCTTCAACTAGCACCGAAGCTCATGAACAAAGGATTTCTTCTTTAGAACAACAGTTGCGAGCTATGGCAGATACATTGAATGCTATGCACACTCTTATGCAAGCTCAGCATCAAACTCAGCAAGTCCAACAGACAGCTCCTCCAGTTGTATTAAATACTCCTGTTGTTCCAAACCCGAAACCCTCTACTATTCCGGGGGTACAATCTAATGTTCCTGTACAACCCACTCTAAGTCAGTCTGGAGCTGGGGGTGGTACATATGCTGCAGTCCCTCCTCCCAATTACACTCAACAAGTTACAACTCCCCAATCTTCTGGAATTGTTACTGAAGAGTTAAGGAATCTTCGAACTCAATTCGAGGCATTCAAACAGAAGGATGGCTTACAAAGGTTAGGTATCAAGCAACCTTACCTGATAGAATGGAAGCAAGTATCATATCCTCCTAAATACAAGCCTCCGACTATCTCTTTCTTTGATGGGACAACCTCCCCAAGTCAATTCATTAATCACTTTGAAGTAATGACCGATCAACTGCAACCAAGTGACGCCCTCCTTACTCGGGTGTTTGTTGGGTGTCTCAAAGGAACGGCTTATGAATGGTATAGAAGTCTCCCTGTTGGGTGCATTACTTTATTTGCCGGTTTCAAGCAAATGTTTCTTGAACGGTTCTATGAAGGGCTCAATGACATGACCATGTCAGCCCTCATAAGAATTAAACAGAAAAATAATGAAACCACCGAGGACTTCATTGAAAGATTCAGAAGAGAAGCCCTCAAAATGCCTCTCGGAACTCCCGATGCTGTTACTATCGACACTTGCAAGTCGAATCTCTTACCAATTATCAGCATATGGACAGGGTCCACTCAGTTCCAAGATTGGCCTTCTTTCATTGTCAGTGCCAAGGCTGCTGAAGTCAGTGCTGAGACCTTCAAAGGTCTGGGGGTACAAATGGCTCCCAAGGAATCAAATCAGAGTGCTAGCAATAGTACTCGACCCAACAATCGCAAAGGGAAAGAAGCTCTTGAAGTCAATCTCCAAAGCAGTAGTCAAGAGGTAAAAACTACTCAAGCTACCCCAGCTCCAACAAATCAACAACAGAGACCTCCTCGGCCGAAGGAAGAATATTCTTTTGATGATGACGATGTTCAGGGTATCTTTGAATGCTTGCTCAAAGGTAACAAGATTCAATTGCCAGAAATCAAAAAGCCTGATGAAGCCAATAAGACAGATCATCCAAAATATTGTCTATATCATAGAATGCTGGGTCATACAATCCGGTCTTGCTATGTATTAAAAGGAAAGATCCAAGAGATGATTAAATCAGGAGCTGTGACACTGACACCCAAAGACAAGACAGTCACAGCAAATGTAATTTCAATACAGTTCGGTGACTTCCCTCCTTTAATGGTGGAAAGTGGGATTGTTCCTATCCCCAAAGCAACTCTCGAAGTTGTAAACATCCCACCAGCACAGAATGACGGACTTGTTCCTGTCATAATTAAGAAGGGAGAGATCATGTGGATTCACCCGGATTTAATGACGGAGTTTGAAACGTCTTCCTCTTCTCCTCGGAAGATTTTCTCATCTAAAAAGAAGCTCGGGAAGACTAAGTCATGCAATGTGACTTCTAGTTTCACACCCGATTTTTATCTAACCTCTACTTTCATCTTGGCAGGAAATTCACTCCCTACGGAGATAAAATCTGTACCTCAATTTGAAGATAGGTACAAGCCTGCTTTTCATCTATACAGTTCACAATCTCGTGAATTGATGGCGAAGATGGGTTATGATCTAGCCACTGCTCCTGGTTTAAACTCAGGCAAAGGACTCCGAGCACCTTTAGCCATCACTATGAGGCATAATCAATCTCGTGTTGGCCTTAGTTTCTGGAATGAAGCTCTCATCAAACATAAAAGAACCAAGAGCAAGATAAAGAATTGTAACATGGTTTCCATAGACCCTGAACCAGAATCTGAAGTTGAAGTTCATGCTGGAACTCGGTCAGGAAAAATATATCTGAAAGATTATGCTGAAATTCCTAAAGAAACTTCTGATGTCCCTCCGGTTACAGCTCCAACACCAGTATCTACTGAAGAGCCTTTAAATGTTCCTGTTGAGACAGTTCCTTCTAAACCAACAGCAGCTGACAAAGGCAAACAACAAGTCCGCTTCGACAAACCATTGAAGAAGTCATCTCCTACAGGACTTGAAAAGCCTTATAATTTTGATATATTGGCTCAACTAGCCAATACCCCAGCTAAATTATCAATCTTCGAGCTCTTACGCCTCTCTAAAGAGACTCGAGAAACTCTAAGTGAAGCACTGCTGCAAGCAGAAACCTGCCTAACTCTTCTCAAGAAGTTGGAAACAGAATCTGTTTCTCATTGCCATAATGTATTGGAATTTATTCCAAACATTACCTTTACGCAGGACGATATGCTGCTAGAGGATAATCGACATGACCATCCTTTATATCATACAGGATATATTGATTCTATGAAGGTTGATCGTCTCCTGATTGATCCAGGATCCGCTCTCAGTATTATGCCAAAAGCTATGCTAGATGCACTGAAGATACCTGTGCATAGTCTTTCCAGCACTATCACTACCATCTTGGGATTCAATCAAGGAAAAATGAGCCTTTGGGCAAGATTCGCCTCAAATTTCAAATAGGCGATCTTCGCACTAAAGTTACTTTTTACATCATCGACAATCATGGTTGCTCATACAATGCTCTATTGGGGAGACCATTCTTGCATGAACATAATGTCGTTCCTTCGACTCTTCATTAGTGCTTCAAATATATTGATGATAATGGAGAAGTTCAAAAGGAGGTTGCAGATCTCTATCCATTCAAAGGAGTTGAAGCTTACTTCAATGACGCTCGCATGTACAAAGATGAATACTCAAAAGTCTTACAAGCTATGGATAATGATGATGAGATAGCAAAAGTTGGCACTTTTGTTATTCCTGTAAAAGGGCGTATCACTCCTCCGCAGTCTGTTAAATCATCTGAAGAAGGCTCACTGATAATTCCTGTCAGTGGACATACTACTTCATCACATGCCCAGGCTCCACAAGGCTCACTGATAATTCCTGTCATTGGACGTACTACTGTGTTGTCTTCCCAAGCTCCACAAAGTTCACTAATAATTCCTGTCAGTGGACGTACCACTCCCCCTCCACCTTCTCAGGCTAGACCAGATACTCTAGTCATTCCAATCAGTGGACGTACTACTTATCTACGATCTTCTTCAAGGGAGCTCACCTCTTTTGAGCCTTTTGTTATCGATCTTAATCGAAACAAAACTTCTGATTGCTCTTCCTCTTCCCCTTTTGTCATTAATTTGACTAAGTTTGATAAGGCTCAGCCTTCTGTTGTAAATACAGTATCTACTATTAATGAAGCATCTCCTTTGCTGTATATTGATGTCTGTAATCATGTACAAAGTTATTTACAATTGCTAGATAGCTTAGAGTCACTAACTATAGGGGTTGTTCAAACTCTTCATACAGACGTATCATTGGAATCCATACAAAAATCATACTTCGTGGTCCCTGCTAGAAAGAAGGGAGAAAATCCAATCTTCTTTTATAAAGGACCCCAGAATCCTCCTAACTTGGAAGAAGATGACTCAAACGACGATACTGGAAGGTTATAACTACGTCGCTACAGTCAGCAATCTAAAAATATCATCAAGAATATGGGTTATGACTTTAGAACCAGTTTTAATAATGGAAAAGGAAGAAGAATGCCTGTTCGAATTCCTCCATTAAAATATGGAAGGACAAAATGTGGTTTAGGTTATATTGCTCCTACCTCCTTTATCAACATCGTCCATGAAGATTCAAAATCCGATGAAGACGAACGATCTGAGTCTTCTGATTCCCTCTCTTGGGATTCTGACACGAGTATTGGCGATCTCCATCGCTCTATTTTTTCCATCAATATGGTCTCCGTTGGTGGCCTACAAGAAAATGATGAAGATGAGGATGATTTTGAAATATCACCCGAATCGGAACAATGGGCTCAAAGATTAGATAATCAATGGGAATTCAGGTTCGAGCAGAGGGAACCTCCTACTGAAGATAAACTGATCCAAATTGATGTTGGTGAAGAAGGGTCTCCTAAACCAATATTCATCAGTAAAAGTCTTTCAAAAATAGATAAGCAAGAAATGATCAAGCTTATTCATGATTATATCGATATCTTTGCCTGGAGTTATGGGATATGCCAGGATTAGATCCAAAGATTGCAATGCACAAACTTAATATTATGCCAAATGCTAAACCAGTCAAACAACAACAGCGACGATTTTGTCCAGACATTATGGATGCAATTGAAGCTGAAGTCAACAAGCTTATGGCTTCTGGATTTATTCGAGAGGAACAACATCCTGAATGGGTGGCTAACATCGTTCCTGTCCTTAAAAAGACCGGCAAGATCCGAGTCTGTATAGACTTTCCTGATCTCAATGCAGCTTGTCCTAAAGACGAGTTTCCTCTTCCAATTACAGATGTCATGATCGACAACACATGTGGTTTCGAACGAATGTCATTCATGGATGGGTATTCGGGATACAACAAAATCAAAATATTTCCAGACGACGAAAAACACACTTCCTTCAGAACGCCGATCGGTACATACTGTTATACAGTGATGCCGTTTGGTCTCAAGAATGCAGGGGCAACATATCAGCGAGCAATGAGCACTATATTCCGCGAACATCTTCGAAAAATAGTCGAATGCTATGTTGATGATATTGCAGTCAAAAGTCGACGAAAGGAGGATCATATCCAAGATTTGAAGACTATCTTTGATTTAATGCGTCAGCATCAACTTAAAATGAACCCTACTAAGTCCTTCCTGGGCGTCTCTAGTGGTAAATTTCTCGGCTTCGTCATTACCGCTAAAGGTATACACGTGGATCCCGAGAAGATCAAAGCCATTCAAGAGATGCGTCCTCCACGCACCTTAAAAGAGCTACGAGGATTTCAAGAAAGAATTGCTTATATCAGGAGATTCATTTCCAACTTATCAGGACGCTGCAGACCATTCAACAAACTTCTGAAGAAAGGTGTATCTTTCGTTTGGAACGAAGAATGTCAAAAAGCATTTGACGATATTAAACAGTATCTCATGAACCCTCCAGTTTTGGTACCTCCCGTCTCGGGAATACCATTCCTTCTATATGTTCGAGCCATAGATCATTCTTTGGGTGCATTACTTGCCCAGAAAAATAAAGATGGCCATGAACAGGCTATTTATTATCTCAGTCACACAATGACAGGTGCTGAACCGCGTTATTCTCCAATCGAGAAAGAATGCTTAGCATTAATGTTTGCTGTTCAGAAAATGCGACATTATATTATCGGTCAAACGATTCACGTCATTTCCAGAGTGAATCCCATCAGGATTATGATGAAGAAACCTGGTATTCTCAACTCCAGACTAGCTAATTGGGGAATCTTGTTAGCTCAATATGATATGCATTATATTTCTCAGAAGTCAGTTAAAGGACAGGCTCTTGCTGATTTTTTGGCTGCTCATGCGATTCCAGAAGATTCTAAATTATATGATGAGATTCCTGATGAAGTCTTGGATTCAAATCTGATTTCTGAAGAAATTCCTACCTGGCGTCTATTCTTTGATGGAGCATCTAGAATAGGTCCTAACGGCGATATTGTCGCTGGAGTTGGGATTGTTCTTGTATCCCCAGAAGGATTAACTATTCAGAGGGCTTATTCTCTAGATCAATCATGTTCAAACAATATAGCCGAATACAATGCATTACTCATCGGCCTTCAACTTGCTAAACATCTAGATATTCAATATTTGGAAGTTTATGGAGACTCCAAGCTTATCATCAATCAGATCAGAGGAACGTATGAAGTTCGTCATCAGGATTTGATACCTTATCATCGAGCAGCACTCTCTATAGCCTCATCTTTTGAAGGTTTCTTTATTGCACATGTTCGACGAGCCTATAATGCAGAAGCTGATGCTTTAGCTAATCTTGCTGCTATATTAGCTATACCAATCAGACGTCAGCAAGTGATAGTGGTTTATAACCGAGAACTATTCTGTGTTGAGAATAATTTGGCTTTGGCTTTTCCTCACAAACCAGACAAAGATTCTCTCAACCTTGATGCTAGATTAAAGTTTGACAAAATGTCCTCGTCTTCTTCTGATTCTACTATGGAATATGTCTTTTCTAATGAAACAGAAGCCATAACTGAAGACTGGAGACGCCCGTTTCTAGACTTTGTTTTGTATAATATACTTCCTGATAATCCGAGTGAAGCAGCGTCTATCCGGCGTCGATCTCTCAGATTCTATTATAATCATACGACGAAGACATTATATCGTCGGTCTTACGACGGTCTTCTCCTCCGATGCATTGCTGGTGAAGAAGCACAACAGATAATCCGTGAAGCACATGATGGTGTTTGTGGAGCTCATCAACCAGGTCATAAACTTCAAGATCGTATCCGACGTATGGGTTATTATTGGCCTACGATGGTGGCTGACGCCATTCAATATGCTCGGAAACGTAAAGCCTATCAAATTCATGCAGACTTTATCCATCAACCGTCAGAGTTCTTACACCCAACAGCGGCATCATGGCCCTTTGAAGCTTGGGGCATGGACGTCATTGGTCCCATCAACCCACCATCATCAAGAGGACATCGGTTTATTCTAGCAATAACCGATTACTTTTCCAAATGGGCTGAAGCAATCCCGTTATCTGAAGTCAAAACTTCTAGTGTTATCAACTTCGTCAAACATCATGTTATCTATCGATTTGGTGTTCCTCGACGTATTATCCATGATAACGGACCGCAGTTCGTCAGTCAGAAATTTACTCGATTCTGCGACGATCATCGGATCAATAATTTAGCTTCTACAGCATATAATCCAGCAGCTAATGGATTGACAGAAGCTTTTAATAAAACAATCATCAAACTATTGAAAAAGTTCGTTTCTTCTAACAAATGCAACTAGAGCGAGAAGCTTGGTGAATGTTTATGGGCCTACCGCACCACAGTTCGCAATGCGACCGGATGTACGCCTTTCTCTTTGGTATATGGGTGTGAAGCTGTTCTTCCCCTTGAGATCCAGATTCCTTCTCTGAGAATTGCAATCTCCAATGAACTTACAACAGAAAACAATGATCATCTTCGACTTCAAGAATTGGAAGCTCTAGATGAAAAACGATTGTATGCTCAACAAAATATCGAGCTTTATCAGGCCCGAATCTCAAAAGCTTTTAACCGGAAAGTCAAAGTCAGAGCATATCGGAAGGGAGAACTGGTCCTTACTGTCAGACGTCCTATGACCATGACACATATGAGCAAAGGCAAATTTGATGCAAAATGGGAAGGCCCATTCGTAATAAACAAAGTCTTCTCTAACGGAGCATACCAGCTTGCCTCTATGGATGGGAAAGTCATGATGATGCCTATCAATGGCAAATTCTTAAAGAAATATTATGTATAATATTTTCATCATTCCCCAGCAAATATAAAATTCTTCTCTACAAAAGTTATTTCGATATCGTTATCCCCAGAGGAAACTGATATTCTACCATGTATCATTTTTCCAAAGAATTTGATATTTTGTCTTATTAGATCCCCAGTGTATTTAATAAAGATTTTGTATAGAAAATCATGTCCATATTACCTCTGAATTTTCTATCTCAGTATGTATCATATTTTCTATTCTCTGAAAATGATATTTCGTCTTTTGATTTCCGAGTCCAAAGATCATGGAAAATAGAATTCAAAGATATCTTTATATATGAATTCTGTTTTCTCTAATCAGTATTAAACTAAAAATCTTTGGTTTAGTATCATGATAGAGTTACAAAGTTTATTTGTATATTCTATTTTATTAAAATATGTCATGTATTATTTACCTCTGAACATGTTTTCTACAAAAATATCATCCACAGAATTGAAATCAAGCCAAGATATTCATTTCAATCAAAATCAGAACAATGATTACAAATGGGTATCAAAACTTCAAATACATGATAAATATAAAAGATCTATTTAGGAGGAGTAATGATCTCCTGAATACGAACGATTACATTATTCATCTTTTCATCATGAGCTTTCTTGATTCGCTCTGCTGTTTCTGCTCCAATCATCCGTTGGTCATATTCTACAATAATAGAGCTACGGCGATTGGTCTCTTCAATCTGATTGGTTTACATCAATTCTCGCTCCTGCTGTAAAACTTGACAGCGTTCAGTTGCAGATTTACGATCAGTAGCAATCTCTGATTGTTCTTTTTCCACAGAGGCAATTTGCTCCTGAATACGAGCTAGCTCTTCCCTCAACTTTCTAAGCTCTTCAGCTTTTGACGCTTCATCTTTCTCTAGGCGTTCCATATTCTGACGAGTACTTATTATTTCTTCATCTTTCGCCATTAGCTCTTTGAAAGACTGAGCGAGGAATTCTGTCAGAGCAATGTGCTGAGCTTGAGCTTCATTCTCCAATTGAGCAATCTCAGCTGCAGTCAGAGAATTAATATCCTCCTTTTTTATCTCCCAATATTTATGGATGTTTGCTTCTAAATCATTCAGGAGATGTTCAAAAAAGACACACTGGGTCCCATAACCAGCCTGTCTCAAAGCTGAAAGTGGAAAACTAGTCGCTTCTCGAAGACTCGAAAAGGGCATAGTCTCATCCTTCATAAGTCGTCTTGAGAATGTATCAAGATACGAATAAATAATATCTGAATACATCCCCATGATCTTTGCTATCCCTGTATCAAAACCGGGAGTCGCTGCAATAGTAGGGGAAGGAGCAGGAGGAGCCTCTATTCTTGGAGCTGAAGTTAGTGCTTTTGGAGAACTCGGCAGATGTGAACTCCCCTCACCCACATCAGTTTGAACAAGTGGGGTTTGAGTAGAACTCATAGCCGGTGCAGTTCCTACAGCTATTGGCAACAAAGAAGCATGATCAAAACCAAAAGACAATAAAGCAGAGACAAGACAAAACTTTGATAAATAAAATATTACCTGGAGCTGGTTCATATTCAGTTTCCTTCGGATCATTCAGCCCGGCTCGTAGTCTGTTCAGAGTACTTTCTGATACGGGATTTATTTCACTGCTTCCCGCCCCAAAAGTACTAGGAACTTGAACTTCTATATGCCTCTCCGGCTCTGGTGTCAACCCTGAGTGTTGACCAATGGTCTTCAGTGCATCAATTGGTGTTTTAGACGGTGATTCATCGTCTATCTCCATGTCTTCTTCTCCAGAAGAATGAGATGACGGTTCATAGTCAACTTGTTCGCTCTCTGAAGCTTCAGCAATTGGATTGAGAGAAGTGGCTTCCTTCACTGATTCTCCCGAAATCAGTAAGTCATTAGCCGTTTCAGACTGATGCTCGGCCTCTACCGCAGGCTGACTAATTTCCTGCGCATCATCGGCCATTTGTGGAACTGAGCCTATATCAGAAGGCATGGAAGACCCAGCAGGTTCAGGAATCTCTTCTTTAACAGGTTCTGTCTTTACAGAAAAATCAAATGCAGCTTGTTTTTCTGAAGCCAATCGCATAGCACGATCGGTAGGACTCTCTGCATCCAGATAAATCACGGATTTAGTTTTTGAAACTATCACTTTCCTTCCTATTCTTTTTGTTAATGGAACAGTAGGATAATTATCTATTGGATCACTACCTGCTTCATCAATATCTCTGACTCGATTAGACACAGGAGAATTCCCTGGAATAGTAATTCCTCCGCGACTTCGAGTCTCTGCTCGAGTAGCTCTTTTTGCAGCAGGACCAGCAGCACTTTTACCCCGCTTCCTCTTCAAGGTATTATCAATAGATATACTCTCTTCAGCACTCCCGATGGGTACATGCAATGGTTGATGAAGGTCATCAGAGAAGAAAGTCTCCAAAACATCATCATCAACTTCATCAGTGGCCAGAGGATCTTCTTTGTCATGACAATCTCTAGGCAAGGCTGATTTGGTTGATTTCTTTTCAACATGAATAAAGCTTCTGCCTACGATGCTAAATTTTTCATCAAAAGTATTAGCTGATACATAGAATCTGGCATAGGCCGCCAATATTCTAGCTCCTCTCCGATAGCTGACCAGATCTGGCATAGAAAAGGTAGCCCCTGTACCTTTGGCAATGTAATATAGCCAAGCTCTGGCACCATCAATCAACCCTCCTTGATAACCAAAATACGTCATTGCATTGCCTACATGCAACTGATCGTAACCAAATTGCCGAAAAAATCTACTCGGGAGATATGGCTCTAGATAAGTGATATTGTCACGGCGGCAGATTAAATGAGATGGCCTGATTCTTTTTAGCCATTCATGTTGGATATCATCCAACTCATTATCACCAACGCCGTCAATCAATCTCCCAGGCATGGTCTCATAACCAACAGGTGGAGGAACACAAGTGAAGCTCCATAGTTCTTCCCTGTTTAATATAGTTCTGTAATCGGTCAAAGTGTCATATCTCCATTTCGGTATGTGCTTGTACCTTTCCAGAAAGGTATCATCTGGTCTAGCCATCCCAGCACTCATGAGAGATTCGAAATGCAGAAGAAGCCATCCAAATAAATATGTAAAGGGCATTTCTACCCGAGGAAAGGATGTAAGGCTCTTCCTTGCCAATTCGAACATTCTGTCTGTGTATGCCCTTAATCCAGCATTCAGACGGCAGGTCATTGCTGTCAGTAAATCCATCTTATACCCAAAAACCAGACGGACTGCTGCGAAGACAACTCCTCTGTGCATCCTGTCTGCTGAACAGGTGCTAGGTACTACAAACTTTCTTAGCCAGAGAGATATAAAACTGGCCAGATGACCTTCAGCAGATAATTCTCGGCCACCCTGCTTAATATAGGTCTCTAACCTATCACCGGCTTTGTAGGTGTCTATATCTTCTTCGACGATAATGTCGTCATAATTTGTCTCCCGGATTAATCTGTTAATCTCGGCTTGACTCAAGAGTTTAAATTTACCAACATACTGATCAGTCTTTTTCTTCTTTTAAACTTCGTCAGTGCGGCCTTGAAACAAATAAGCCATCCACTTCGAAGAATAGCAGTTGGAGTCCCCCTCTCCACCTTGTCCCTTATATAAAGCCTTACATATGCTGTAATGGCACATTAATTCTTCAAATACATAAAGAATCAGTGGGTTGGCTTCAGAAATCTTATTCATTTCATCAACAAAAGGGATATACTCTTCATATGGTAAATCTGCTGTTGGTAGCTGAGAAATATATGCCATTTCATGAAGGGCGAATCCCATCTCGCCCCTTGGGGTCATGAAGGTGCCGGTACGATAGTTATATCTCTCCGCTAACGCCAAGAACAGATCTGGGTTTGGCTTAAAACCATAAGCAGTACACTTAATGGCATCATATAGGCCTATCGCCTTTAACTGTGTACCAAAGTTCTGCAGAATCCATCTCACTAGAGCAGTCCATCTAGTCTTTTCCGGGTTCACCAGGCCGGTAAGTCTCATAGACTGTTTTGGGTATATGGCATTTTTCAGTTGAGCAAATTTGTTTGTAAAAATTGGGACTCTGACTGGCTTCAGCAGTGCCGAGTCCTCAGGAGGGATGGTGGCAGGTAGCAGTCCTCGCAGAGATGTGACATGTGGTTCAGTACCACTGCGGAATCTTCCTTGACGATATCCGATCCACCCAGCCTTTGCTTGTCGGGATGGAGTGATATCCCACTTTATCTGTCTTTGTTGACCCGAGTGGAATAAACGAGCTATTTGATGCTTTTTGTCAAACCAGTTAGATACATGGGCTGATTCGCATTACCATCCCTATGATAAGAATATACTACTTTATCGAGAGCAGGCTGGGAGTTCATGTCAATAGCATCTCCAAAAAGGAATGCTGGCTTCAAGTGGGTAACACCATCCACACTCTGTAACGGCAGTCCACTCATCAAGTTCAGCAAAGTATCATCTTCCTGATTTGTCAAAAGAGCTATTCTTGTAGAAGGTCCATCGAATTGGGGAAAACGAACATGTGATAGGTCACTTCTATAGTTATTTCCTACACTTCCTTCAAATTCTGCCTCCTGAGCTAGAATATCCACTGCAAATGAAGAATAAAGTATTAGAAATCTTCAACGTCAAGAGAGGATAAAGTTTAACATACGCTCAGTTTTTACTAAGCGTACAGCTCAACATACGCTCAGTTTTACTAAGTTTACAGCTCAACTTACGCTCAATTTTTACTAAGCGTATGGCAGACTCAAGGTTCAGCATACGCTCAGTTTTCCTTAAGCGTATGGTAGATTCAAGGTTCAGCATACGCTCAGTTTTCTTTAAGCGTATGGCAGACTCAAGGTTCAGCATACGCTCAGTTTTTCTTAAGCGTATGACAGATTCAAGGTTCAACATACGCTCAGTTTTCTTTAAGCGTATGGCAGACTCAAGGTTCAGTATATGCTCAGTTTATCTTAAGTGAATGATTTTAAAAGTTCAGTTTATGATCAATTTGAGCGTATCAGCGTATGGTTGACAAGATGATCATCAAAAATTACGCTAACACAGGAGTTAGCGTATCTCAATGAGACAAATTGCCATAGCATATTCTTTTAAGATAGCGTATTTTGATATCTCTATCAAAAATACGCGTATCTTACAGATATACACTCCAAACATATTTTTCGTAAAAACGAAAAACATGGAATACGGCTAAACCCTAAAGAGGGAAGCGTATTTGCTGACGTATTGACCCTAAAGAGGGATACGTTTTCTGAGTTTTGTTCTAACCAGAGCCCTAAAAAGGGAATAGTTATTTGTTCATCATCTTCGTCCTCACCATAGAGAGGTTTCAATGGCCGTTCACTGCATGAAATACGCTGACTGGCCGTCTTTTTGGTGGTGGCAGTGTCGATGGCAGGATGAGACGACTCCTCAGGGGCTTTCCCCTTTCCTTTCGCAGAAGCATCAGCTTTGGGCGCCATTAATGGAGGTTGATTCGAAGACGAAGAAGGGGAAGAAGGATTTTGAGTTTCTGAAAGCACTTTTCTCTCTCGAAAGCAAAAGCTGTGGTAAAGAAATAAAATAGGTTTTGGAAGACCTATTTATAGAAGAAAGGAAGAAGTTCAAATGGCGGATATTCTTTAAAAAAAATCCCTAAAGATTTGCACTGATATTGAGGAAGATAACAAACTCATGCCAGCGTGTCAGGACCTATTCTCACTTTAAAGTTCAAAGTAATTTCGAGCTTTTGAAATTCATAAAGTTCGAAAACTTTGAAGGGGGTCTTGTAGGGTGTGAAAATTATGACACGCTGACATGAGACTCAGTCAAAGCCATACGCTCTAGGCTATACACTCAGTCAAAGTTATACACTCAGTCAAAGTCATACGCTCAGTCAAAGCCATACGCTCGAGGCTATACGCTCAGCCATAGCCATACGCTCATCCAAAGGCCGTACGCTCAGTGAATATTTTATTATTTTCTGAGATGACAGCACAGCATGTATTTAACAAAGGATGAATCTGACACTTCGTCTTTCGTGCAAAGACAGCTGTCCAATGAAGACTAGCCGTCGTATAGGTTTTCGAAGAGTCGGTTTTGTCTTTTACGAGGACAGCTCAGCATCTGTCATAAATGTAAAAGCCATCATTACTGTCAGTTTTGACAGTCTGTCAGCCATCATATCCGCAGTCACGATGCTCGAGAAGATTTTGTCAGTTATTGGAAGATATGGCGTATCAAAGAAGATTGATGATGGCCACGTGTCTACTTATTCAAATATGCCACGTGTTTACTTATTCAAACATACGACTCCTTGCCAACCAAGTGAGCGTATGGATTCCATACGACTCCTTGCCAACCAAGTGAGCGTATGGATTCTATACGACTCCTTGCCAACCAAATGAGCGTATGGATTCCATACGACTTCTTGTTAAGTGAGCGTATAGTTTCCATACGACTCCCTGTCAATAATGTGAGCGTATCAGCTTTATATGGTTCTACGCTGTCCAAGTTAGCGTATGCAAGACATGTGCCTTCAAAAGCTAGCGTATGACTCTTCTTCTAAGGCAGCGTATCACAGCAGTTGTGTCCAGAATGATTTTCAACGTGCAGTTAACACACGTTCTCACGTGTCCTGTACTCAGTTATCTAATTCTTCAGAAGTTATGCAATGTGGCATTCATGCCATCAATCTCTCCTGAATATGCTCCACTACTTTCAACCGCACGCTAATATGTCTCCATCAGAATTTGTCACGCGTCCCTGCAGTTATGCACACGTCAAGTAACTACCTGAGCGTATGCTTAAGGACAGTTATCCTGAACTCTATAAAAGAGAGTTTCTTCATCTTCATCAGACACGACAGTCAATTTCAGAGAGAACAGAGAGATTGCCCAGTTACTGTCCAAGTTCTTCAAAGTTCGAGTTTTCTTCATCGCATCGTCCAAGGGATAAAGTTATCGTCTTCTAGATTAGATTCCTACAGTTGTAATTTTCTCAGATACAAAATAAATAAAGTGAATTTATTTATGGAAAACAATATTTTCTGAGGCGATGGCAGCGGAGGACGACCTGTGGTTGAAGCTGAAGGGGGTCGTAACTTTCAGAGTGGTAGCAGCAGCGGAGGCCAGGCCAAGAGGCCTCACATTCAGATTCAACAGACCCGGGCACCAGTGATGGTTCAGCAGGTGCAGCATCAGTATCGGGGTCAGGACCCGAAGGCGGTCAGTCATTTCTACTGCAGGAAGTTGGGAAACACCAGGGAGCAGTGTAGAAAGAGGCTGAAGGTTTGCTATTCCTGTGGGTCGGAAGCCCACCAGAAGATAGACTGTCCCTTTGCACCTCCTTTTGAGGGAGCTAGGCCACCTGTAGCTCAGCACCAGAGGGGTGGAGCTTTTGCGACGACGGTCGAGGAGACCGACGCTGCAGGTGATGGGTTAGCAGGTTTGTCCTTCTCATTCTTCTTTTCCACTTTCCTGTGTGATTCTATTAGTACCTGCCAGGATATTGTTGTGATTGCTAGATAGTATAGCTACCCTGTTCGAGACTATGAAATCATGACCAGTAGGACTGTGTTGCATGTTATCTTTGACTTTGATTTGCTGGGGGTTTGACCTAATAGGGATACGATCATCTTAATTTTGAGGACGAAATTTTTCTAAGGGGGGTAGGATTGTAACACCCAGTTTTTCAGATAAGGGTAATTTTGAAATTTTGTAATTATAATTATTAATTATTGATATTTGTTTCATATTAAGATTTTTGATGATTTTTAATAATTTTTTTAAACTATTTAAAAACTGGTTTAAGTCATGACTTGTGATTTTGATGTGCTGCCAGTGAAACCTTAGAGACTGCATGACCTAGATCCTAACCGTGTCATTAGGATGATTTAATTATCATTTTTAGCCTAGGAATAATTTGGTTATTTTGACTTATTTGAATTATTTGATGATTTATTGAATTGGTGAATTCTAGTTGACATTGACTTGTTGAGACCTAGTGAACTAGCCTAGAAGCTAACCCTAGCCATGGTGACTCTAGTCTAACTTAGGTTAACCTACTTTTAGTTATTAGAAACTAATTTTGGATTAGGAGGATTAGTTTAAGAGAATTTAAGTCATGGCTTGTGGTTTCATGAAATGACTTATGGCTTAATGATTTGATTGATCATGACTTAAGCCCATGGGCCATTTAGTAAACCCTAACCCTAATTATTGAGCTTATGACCAGCCATAGGGATCCCCACCCTATTTAAACACTTATTCATTAGGGCTTGCCTCTTTTTTTTTATCATTCCAACACTTGGAGAAAGAGATATATTTTTCCCCTTCAAAAAATTTCTATTTTATTCATTTGATCTCCTTTTTCATCCTAGTCTTTTGCATTGGGTTCTAACTAAAGTTTATGTACTATTGGTGGAGAACTATTTCAGTTTGGGGTCAATTTGGAGCATTTGGCCATCAAGAAGAACCCCTCATTTGAAGCATTTTCTTACAAATTGCACCTATAGGTAAAACCCTTTAAATTGCATTATTATTTTGATTTCTTTGCATATTAGGCTAGAATTAGGTGTCCCCTAGCTGTACCTCGAATTTGGGTGGATTTCGTGTCTGTTTGGTGTCCTTATCGGACACGTGTCTATGTGTGTGCTTACGTGTTCGACAAAATGTCGCTATGGAATGAATTTTTGTATTTTCCAAAACTAATTACATGGTTTCGAAGCTCTTGATGTGTAGATTAATTATTTTAAGGACTGAGCATGATTCAATGCACATTTCGTGTCCAAATCGGACACGCACCGTATGCACGGGACACAGCACAGGCCTCGTGCAGCCCCCTGCTGTTCGAGTGTCCTAGCGGATACGACACGACACAAGACACTACGAAAATTTGTGGGGACGTGCGGGCACCCACTGATGTCACCCCCACAAAATTTCATGGGTTCTCGATCAGTGTGCACGGAGAAATCAACCGCGCATCGATCTTGTACTACTCGTGCACGCTGTACGCATCCCCTGCATTTCGGGGCTGACGCAGGACACGACACTTCACTAGGACACGTGAAATTTGTCAAGGTGATGGGTCCCATGTCTGACTAGACCCTCACCAAGTTTCGTGGCACTTGGTTGCGAGTCGAGGAAGTTCTCGAGCTCGCATCAAAATTCCCTAACACGCACACACGCAATTTCGAGCCACTGATACGGCCTCGTATCGACACGTAGACGACACTTGGACACGGGACAGGGGGTTCAGTTCCTAGCCCTATGTTCCCTCGACACGAGTGTTAGGGCACGTGGTGCTTCGAGCACTGTGTCGAGCCCACGAAGGCTTGACATGGCTGCACGAGGAATAGATTTTTGTTTTCCTGAGGCTGTTCGAAATTGTGTTTTTGGACACTTCGTGTCCAATTTCTGGACACATTGGGTCTCATAGATATGCATGATACGTCCCTAGGTCTGTGCATATATGTTCCTTTCAATTTTCGAGTTTAATTCCTTAAATTGGGTTTTCCTAATTGATTTGTGTTCGATATCCTAGGTTAACTGAACACAGACACTGGCCACTCTCCTCACACACTGTTGATACTTCGAGGACACCATGTGGACACACACACTCATACCTAGGCACTGTGACACTCGACCTTAGCTGAGATTAGGGCTTGTGTATTGATTGGGGTTAGTTATGAGATGTGTGGGTTTTGAATCCAAGTTGTTAACTGATATAGTTTTCAGTTGGTTGAAATGTTGGGTTTTGAGAGATATAATATCAGGTATTAGGATGTGGAATTTCTGTTATAGAGTACATGTTAGATAGGTATGGTTAAGAGCTCAGTTTTTTTAGAGTTTTGGTTAAACCCTTGGTGAACAATCAGGTTCAGTCCTCATCTCCTACTGACTTGCCCATATTTGTTCACATGTTCAGTCTTTAAACATGTACAGTCCATTGTATTTCTATATGTCAGTCCTTGGGGGTATCAGTAGTATCTTATAGTGTTCAGTCCACCATTGTATCATATAGCAGTAGCCTGAGCAATAGATGAGGGTGTGTGGGTTAGAATTCATATGTAGGTAGTTAGAGGGTACCAATCAACATATAAAATTTTGTCCCTTGTTCAGTCCACTTGTGACTAAACATGGTGGACACTCCCAGGGTTTAGTTTGGATTTAAGTTCAGTCCCTGTTTCATAGTTACAGTCCATACATTCATGTGTCCTCATGTTGTATTATGTAGGTATTGTGGTTTGTGAGCTATACCTATATGTGAGGCTATGGGAAGTATAGGTAAATTATATATGTGAGTGTATATATATATATAGCTTGTATTCTTTGATATGTGTTTTGGTTGGGGCTGTAGATATATTGATAGTGAGATAGGGTATTGGGATTATGGGTAATGTTGGTTATGAGGAGTTCATATACTTGAGTATATATAGGTTAATTGATGTGGGGTTAGATTATATATGTATACATATATATAAGGATATGTAAGAGGTATGGTATGTATATGTTTTATAGGAGGATATGTATATGTTATATAGTACTAAGGCATCCTAGGGTATTAGCCTATGGAATGACGTAGAAATTGACCCACTAGCCCTAAGTGACTTTGTTGACTATAGTTGACCCAAAACCCTAGAATTAACCCAGGTTTGACCCAATAGTTCAAGATTGACTGGAGTTGACCAAAAGTCAACATTTAGTTGGGATGTGGCTAATTGACCTAGTTTGACTAGAGTATTGACTTGGGTTGACCCAGAGTTGACCATGTTTAACTTGGACCTAGTTTGACCTAGACAGTTGACCAGGTTTGACTTAGAGTTGACTTTGACCTAGATTGGCTTAGAAATCATGTAGATTGCATCATAAACATCATTTGTCTTATTTTAAACACATTATAACCTGTACTGCTCTATTTAGGACATTGTGACTCCGGTGCAGACATCTGACATTACACTACTCTTTTCAGAGTATCAGGCGAGTACATTCTCTGATAGTTCTCTCATTTAATTGTCAATTACTGTACTTCAGTTATAGTTAGTTTTATGTGATTCTCTGTTACAATACGTATGGATATTTCTGGATTTATGTATGCGACACACATACCTTACTTATCTGGCCTCTATTACTGGAATCACCGGAATCATTCCGGAATCTATTTCTAGAATCATCATATTTGGCTGGACTCATCTCGATTCTCGTGTCGAATTCTGGATTCATTTGTATTACGGGACAGGGAAATATTGAGTAAGATATGTAGACATACCCCAAACCTGGAATCTCCAACTGGAATCTACTGGAAGCATAGCCATCTCTCGCCTTATCAGTGAGAGATGTGCCTGATTACCTACAGCCGTTTACATATCGATCTCGGTATTTTAAAACACATTGTTAGAATAGCTGGACTCACCTGGATTCTTGATCACTACCTAGAATCATCTTGTACTGGATTCATCTTGTATTAGATTCATCTCGTACTAGATTTATAGTAGTTTTACCCTTGTTTTATATTTACTGCCTGGACTTATTATGTTACGTTAGTACAGCTAGATTTATTTGCAATCTTCATTGCCATCATTCTTCTCTTGTTTTAGTTACTTACTTTCCTTATATCTTATCTGTTCTCCATACCATCACTTGTATATAAACTACCATATTCATCAATAAAACTGTCTATAACTGCTTTATAGTTCTCTGTCATTACTTGGGTTTTCTTGATGAGTTGTACTTGTTCCTGTCATGACTGGACCTGTTGTAAATTTTATAGATGATTGTCCTGAGGACACATGTCCTACATATTACGGACCAAGAGATGGCTTAGCTACCTATGGCCCCGATACTCAGGAGTGATCGGGAGTTTAGCTAGTTTGTCTTGTTTTAGCTTTCATGTTTTAGAACTTGAGTTGTATATAAGTTGAGATTTGTAGTTGAGATAGTCTAAGATTATATTATTAGTTGTTGGTTTTATTTCTGTTATTAGTCTTAGTTTTAATCTTTTGTGCTATCATATCGTTCTTAGACTGTGATTGAGATTACATTATATCTATACTTGTCCTCCATTCGGAGTTGATATTTCGACAAGTACATTATGTAATTGCATGATTGGCTGGTTAGATAGTGACCTAGAACAGCGTTCTACCGCCGACACTGCGGCGTAGGCTGGACATACCCACTTTTCGTGCCCCTACACAGGGTGCGGGTCGTGATAAGGACTTAGTGCTGCTGTGCTTCTAGGGTGACGAGTAGACCGTGCTTCTGAAGACGACGAAACCTCTGTGCTTTCAGACGACGAGTGGACTTATCTTCGAATGACGACGAGACTTCTGTGCATATAGAGCAACTTATGAAGCTGTGTTTCGGGCTACCAGAGTCACTATACTGTAGGCAACAAGTAGGCTTGTGCTTCAGGTTGGCGAGGTTACTGTGCTTTTGGAGCGACAGGCTGACTTGCATTGGTTGCGATGGTTCCCAAGTCTCTTGTAGAGAAATGACTTAAGCTTCTGATCCGGAGCAGACGACTGCGCCGTGGGAATGGAGATGGTGTGAGCATATCACCATCTTACGCCTCATGCAGATGTAGGTAAGTAGTTACATCTCTGAATAGTGAAGGCGTTGGCTGCGAAGGGAAGGGTATGATACCCTTGTGCGTCTAAGATTGGCGCAGGCAGGTAGCTGCGCCTCTGGAGTGAAGACACTGGCTTCTGAAATAAAAAAGGGTAGGGGGCCTACCACCATCTTATTTCTGAGGTTGGTGCAGGCAGGTAGCTGTGCCTCTGGCTTGAAGGCTTTAGCTTCTTCAAAGTGCTGAGTTATTGATATGCTTCTGAGAGGCTGCGTCTACAAAAAAATTAGAACATGCTTCGGTGGAGGTCAATATTCCAGTGTGTGTATTATGGAGAAGGAATAATGTGCTTCGATGAAGACTGCATCCCTTGTAGATCCCTCTAGGCTTCTGTTAAATCTGTACTAGATTATTTGTAGAAGAACAGAATTAGTCTCTTATGTGTTTCCTGATGTGTCTGTACTAGACTTTGGTAGACATGACAATAAAGGAACTTCTCTCCATATCTTCTGTTTTGTCTCTTTAGCATTGAGCCTGAGTCTTATGCATCTTCTGCGCTTTGGCGAAGGGATGTCTTCAGCTGAGATTTTTTATGCTTCTAAAATGACATGGAAGGAATCCTCAGTGTTGCTCGAATGCCACGCGGCCTCATGGTGGAGGCTATAGCTCTACAGTTTCAGGATCTGGCTAGCATATGTTACAAGAACGAGCCAAGATTCCAGACCGGAAGAACCTCCTAGCGTTCCTTCAAGAAGCAGTTTAAGAGGAAGTTCTTCCCGAAAGCTGCTCTAGAAGCCATGGAAAGGCAGTTTAATGACTTGAAGAAGGGAGATCGTACAATAGAAGAGTACGCAATCGAGTTCAACCGGCTCGACAGGTTTGTACCCCGTCTGGTAGCAGACCCGGTGGAGCGTGCCCAGAAGTTCTGGCACGGATTGCGGAAAGCAATATGCACCATGGTTGTCGCTAGTTGAGCAAGGACATACGACAAGATGCTGAAGGTGGCCCAAGTTGTAGAGGCCAGTTCGTCTACTCGAACCAAGAGAGAGCACCCAGGATCTAGCAGAAATCACCATGGCAACTTCAAGAGGCCCAACAACAACAACAACCGGTCCTCTCACCAGCAACAGTAGTACAAAGGACCCTAGCAGAACCAACTGAAGAATGTCACCTGCGCCTACTGCAAGAGACCCAGGCACACAGCGGAGATCTGTAGAAAGAAGCTGGGATACTGCCTTGCTTGTGGGTCTGCCACCTACCAGGCTAGGGACTATCATACTGCATTCAATAGAGCTGGAGCTGGATAGTAGAAGGGTCCACTACCTACCCAGCAGCAGCGCTACAACCAGCATAGGGACGGGCAAGCTTTTGCCTTAGCCGTTGAGGAGCCTGAAGCAAAGCCGGAACCTGAGGGAGACGTCATCGCAGGTGCTATTTTATTACATTCGCACCCGACATTAGCTTTGTTTGATTCTGAAGCATCACACAGTTTTATATCATCGGATTTTATTGTTGCATACTATATAGATGTAGGGTACAATAAGATGATATATAGAGTAATGATCGGAAGGGGACCTATCCCCATCACAGAGACTTGTACCTGTCCCATCACCATCTCAGGTCATACCTTTCTAGCACCCCTACTAGTTATGCCTCTCCCTAACTACGATGTAGTCTTGGGAATGGACTGGCTGAGCAAGCAACACGTCCTGATAGACTGTCATCGGGGTTGTGTTATCTTTAGTCCACCTGGAGGACATGAGTTTGAGATAGCTCGAGTACCAGAGAGCATGGGGTGTGTCTCCTACACCTCTATCATAGAAGATTCTAGAAACCTTCATCCCCTGATAGTAGAATTCTTAGATGTCTTCCCCGATAACCTATCCGGATTAACCCCTGATCGAAACATGGAGTTCACTATAGATGTAGTACCAGGCTCTTTCCCTATTTCACAGAGAAGCTACAGAGTCAACCCCAAGGAGGCTAAGGAGATGAAGAACCAGATAGATGAGCTGAAGGCCCAGGAATTTATCAGAGATGGAGCTTCGCCCTTGGGATCACCAGTTTTGTTCATGTCTAAGAAGGATGGAACCATACAGATGTGCATAAATTATCGGGCATTAAACAATATCACTATCAAGAACAAATACCCTCTGCCTAGGATCGATGACCTTTTCGATCAGCTGAGTGGAGCGAAAGTTTTTTCAAAGATTGACCTCAGATCGAATATCACCAGGTCAAAGTACGAGAGAAGGATATTCCGAAGACGACATTCGATACCAAGTATGGACAATATGAATTCTTGATCATGTCCTTCAGACTTACTAATGCTCCAGTTGTGTGCATGAATCTCATGAACATGGTCTTCCATGAGTATCTGGACCAGTTTGTCATTGTCTTCATCGATGACATTCTGATATACTCAAAGACCCAAGAAGAGCATGAGAAGCACTTGCGGATAGTTTTGGAGAGACTGAGGAAGGAGAAGCTATATGGTAAGCTGTCCAAGTGTGAATTTTTCTTAGATAAAGTAGATTTTCTTGAACATGTTGTCACAGGAGAAGGGGTATCTGTAGACCCTAAGAAGATAACAACTGTAGAATCTTGGACAACCTCCAGCTCAGTTGCGGAGATCAGAAGTTTCTTGGCCTTAGCAGGATATTACAAGAAGTTTGTGAAGGACTTCGCAAGGATTGCTGAGCCTATAACGAAGCTCACCATGAAGAACGAAGAGTTTGTTTGGACCGAAGCATGCCAGGAATTATTTGAGGAACTGAAGAGAAGGTTGACAATGGCACCTATATTGACTCTACCATCCGGATCAAGTGGATTCTCTATCTATAGTGATGCTTCAGGCAAAGGATTGGTCTGTGTGCTACAACAACATGGGAAGGTAATTGCCTATGCTTCCCGGCAATTACGGAATCATGAGAAGAACTACCCGATATATGACTTGGAGCTAGCAGCCGTCATCTTCGCCCTGAAGCTTTGGAAGCATTATCTTTATGGCGAGAAGGTAGACATATACACAGACCATAAAAGTCTCAAGTATGTCTTCACTCAGAAGGAGCTCAACATAAGCCAGAGGCAGTGGTTAGAGCTTATGAAGGACTTTGATATCAATCTGCAGTACCATCCGGGTAAGGCTAATGTCGTTGCTAATGCACTTAGTAGGTACCTGATGGCTATGTTTTTAACGAAGAATCGCCATCTGCTAGAAGGCATGGAGAAGCTCGAGTTGGAGATTGTGCTACCAGAAGAAATCATGAAGAAGCTGGAAAAAGAAGCAATTGTACCAGGCATAGACTCGCCCATGATGCAACTAGAAGTGTAGTCCAGTCTAATCAGCAGAGTCAAGGAGACTCGGTTCCAGGATGAGATACTGTGCAAGTTGAGAGATCGAGTATTAGTTGGAATGCTTGAAGGATTTTCTATAGCTGGTGATGGAGCTTTGAGGATGGCACGAGGCTTTGCGTGCCTACTGGCGAGATAAGGAACGAACTGATGAAGGAGGCACATCAGTCGCAGCATTCTATACGTCCAGGAGTGAACAAGATGTACAAGGACATGAGGACACATGTATGGTAGCTTGGAATAAAGCGAGACATGACAGAATTTATCTCCAGATGCTTGATCTACCAGCAGGTGAAGGCAGATCGTCAGAGACCGACAGGTTTGTTGCAACCGCTTCCTATTCTAGAGTAGAAATAGGAATATATTACAATGGATTTTGTAACAGGGATACCTAGATCCCAAGGAGGGAAGGATGCTGTCTGGGTAATTATGGATAGACTGACCAAGTCAGCACATTTTATTCCTTTTAAGGTTGGTTTATCAACCTAAAGGTTAGCAGTCCTCTATATGCGGAATATATACCAGCTTCCTGGAGTTTCCGTCAGCATTGTATCGGACAGGGATACCCGGTTCACCTCACATTACTGGAAGAGCCTGCAGGAAAGCTTGGACAACAGCTGAAGTTCAGTACGGCATACCACCCGCAGACCGACGGCCAGTCCGAAAGGACTATTCAGACGCTTGAGGATATATTGAGATCATGCGTCCTACAGTTTAGAGGATCTTGGAAAGATCACCTACACCTGGTAGGGTTTTTCTACAACAATAGCTACCAGGCCAGCATTCAGATGACATTGTTTGATATGCTATATGGACGTCGTTGCCGCACTCCTTTAGCATGGGACGACGTTGGTGACCGAGTCATGTTGGGCCAGAGATGGTTACAGATGCAGCCGAGAAGATGAAGATGATCAGGGAGACGCTAAAAATTACACAAGACCGTCAAAAGCATTGGGCGGACAACAGGTGTCGAATCTTGGAGTTTGAGGCCAAAGATCAGGTATTTGTCACAATATCACCTACCAGAGACACGATCAGATTCGGCCAAGCTAGGAAGCTGAGTCCCCGCTATATTTTTTCGATTGAGGTACTGAGAAGGACAAAGTGGCTTTACCACCCAGTCTCGAAGGCGTACACAACGTCTTCCACGTATCACAACTGAGGCATTACGTACAGGACCCGAGCCATGTGGTGGATCATTCAGAACTGGAAGTTGGACCCAGCCTCACCGTGCTAGAGCAACCAGTGGAAATCATAGACCGTATGGAAAAGAGATTGAGATGCGCAGCGATCCCACTAGTCAAGATAGCTTGGGGTCACCACTCCCCAAGTGAGGCTACTTAGGAGCGAGAGGACGAGATGAGGGTGAAGTATCCTCAACTTTTCTAGGTATGTTTTATCCCCTTTTTTTTTCATTATTGGTTGAAATTTCGAGGACAAAATTTTCTAAGGAGGGAAGCTTGTAAAGCCCATGATTTGTAAATAATTATATGCTTGCTTTATTTCAATTTTGTGAACCCAGGTGCCTAACCCGCAACTTAAGCCCAAACCCAAGCCCATACCCAAACACATTCAAACCCACGTTCCCCTCTCCCTGGTCCCGTACGCACACCCCTCCAACCGGATATGGAGATCCCACGGAGAGTTTAACTCTCAGAAAGGTCCTCTTCTCCATAGAAGTTTCCCATTCTCCACTTTTCCTTTCTCTTCCACAACTCCCTCACCACTCGACCAAATCTCGATCCGCAACCACAGCCACGCTCACCCCGCCGCCTCCGTCATTTCTAGATCCCTCACCCCATCGTTCTGTGTCATCGACCCGAGCCACCCCAGTAACCAGACCGGCCGGCAGAACTCCAGTGCCCCGAGCGGCCGGCAGAACCCCGTGCCCGATAGCAGCCCCGTCGGCGCCCCCCGCTCACGACAGCAGCCCTGGCGCATCACCACGCCCAACAACACCCCGACAACGCGTCCCCGTGTGCTCGCGACCCCGTGTCTGCGTGTCCCGCGCACCCCGCGTCCTCATCCGGTTTCCTGTCGGCTTTCCGACGTTTTGTTCTGAGTCTGATGCCTCCCCTCGGTGCTCCTTCTTGCAAATTTTTGGTATATTTCTATCAGAGAGAGTTTCTGTTCCAGAAAACCAATATATGTCCGACCAGGTCGACAGAAATAAACACTGTCAACTTGGGATAATTAGTATTGTTTGTTATTAGCTAATTGTTGCCTTAGTAGGTAGTTTATTGGTTTAAATATATAGTATAGGTTAGCATTAGGTTATAGTTATAAAATAGTTGTGTTATTATGAGCATTAGGAAATTATCCTTGTAGTTTATTGTCGGATCAATTATAGGTCATAAGTTTGGTCTTATTAAATAATTATATTGGTTATTATGACAAATAAAGTATTTTGGTTATACGACAAAAATAGTAAACTTTCGGCTTATTAAAAAAATGTAGAAAAACGAGTTCAAAATGTTTTACTAGCAAAAATAATTATAATTTCTCTTAATGATAAAAATGTTTATTATAGAATTATTTTTGGATTAGAAAGCGTCTTTATTAATAATAATCGAAAAATAATTTCTAATTAATTAAAAATATTAAAAATATTAGTTTTGGAGAAAAATTTGATAAAATACTATTTTTGTTAAGGCAGTTAAAATAATTATTTCCCTATTTTGGTGATAATAGTCAAAAATGGTTCTTTAGTAATAAATTGTATTTTCGTATTTTTTGATAATTACATAAAATACTAATTTATATAATACGATTAAATAGCTATTTTTTTAACCTTAATTATTATGATAAAAACATGTATTTTTACTAAACGATTATTTTGTCACGTAGTATTAGTTTATAAAACCTATTCTTAAAATATAAATATTTTCTACGTTTCTAAACAAATTAGGTTGTTTCAACCGACCAGACTTAGCACCATAGCATTGCCCTCAAGTTAGAGTGTAGTTATTCTGGCTACTAATCTGGTGTTACGATTATGTAGGTTCAGATCCATAAACCCTACCCGTTACCTTCTAGCTGTTGCTTTCCATGCCGAAGATACAACCAAGGCAAGTTTTATATCTTTCATGTCTGCATTTTATTTAATAATTAAATGTACTGCATCAATAGAATCATGTATTGTAGTGACACTGGTTCACAGTGGGTCCCTCTCGGACTCCTCATCGATGGATGGATTGATTGATTGTCTTATTGGCTATTGACTCATTGACTCGGGAATTGATTGGAGGAGTAGTATAACGTCTGTGACCAAAGCCATTGTTTATCGATTGCCTCTCTCGAGCTAACCCCTACCGCATAGGGGGTTGAGCCATACTGTATACTATCGTTTTGACCAGAATGCTAGTATACATATTGCCTCTATCCAGCCGATCACAGATCCTGTTATATACTCAAAGCACTATTGTAGAATTGCATTATTGTAGTTCCTGAGATATTGTATGTTGTCTTCTATTATTATTTATCAAAAATATATAATATTTTTCAAACTGTCTTGCATTTCATTTATTTATTATTTAGAATGTTAGATGTGGAAATATGTTCTTGCTCCCTCCTGACTAGAGATCCAACATTTTTAGGTGACTGCGACGGCGAGGATCACGCCTTTAGATCTTTCAACAGACCTGGTCCAAACCATGACGAGGTAGCTGAACCAGATCAGGGTGCCCCAGAGTTTTAGTTATACTTTGGACTGGTTTATTTTCTTTTGTTACAAACAAAACCATGTAATAAATGAATGTTTGTTGTTTGTATTTATTTCATTTCAGACCAGTTTTCAGGTTAATAAAATATTATTTTCCTATTATAGATTTTTGTCTTCTTCTGTTCACTGCTTGATACAGCTTACTGATCTGACTGGACCCATTACATTGGGATCGGGTTGTGACATATTTTTAGTGGTAGCCTATACAGGTCAGTTCTTAAAATTGGTCTAGTCAACTTAGTCGAGACAAGCATGCAGACCTGTAATTTGACCTAGGTCTAGATGAGACTTTAGGAAAACAGACTCTAGAAACAACTAGAACACCTAGATTATATTTACCCTGTCAAAAACATAGGGCCAAAAATTATCTATTTAAATATCTATTTTTGCTTGTTTATAGTCCTATAGGCTACCTTGCTTATATTGTACCCAAAACCTTTCAGAAGATGGCAAAAAGGAAGACGACTCGCTCTGGGCCTGCCGATGAACATGTTTCTTCCTCTGGGAATACCCCTATTCAGGCTCAATGAGACCCCTCTCCAGTTCAGCCCGGTGCTGTACGGACTCCCCGTGCTGTATACAGCTCCACTGTACAAGCAGCTGCACCAATTCTCCCGAGACCCACACTCTCGATTGCTGACGCGAATCCTCCAGCTGCTCCACCAGTACAGTGGACCCTGCCAAGCTCGTAGGCTTGCTACGAGGAGTACTTAAGGCCAGAGGGCTCAAGCAGAAGCAAATCGCGAACAGACCGCGATCATGAGGAAGGGCAAAAAGAATGCCCACACTGTTGCCATGGCAGTGCTAGATTCATCACAGACAAAACCAAGGCCTGTCAAGGTAAGATAAGTGAAATTGATAAGTTTTATGTTTCATTGGAGAAATATAATTCTGTCTGGCAGTATATTATCCAAGACAAAGTTGGAGACATTAAGAGCTTCAAGAAGATGAATCTATGGCCTTCCAAGGGAACTGAAGGCCTCGTATACACGGACGAATGGCTGGATGACTGTTCGACATAACAAAAGGTTGAAAGAATTTTTTGCTTTATTGAACGTATAAGGTATCTGTGTACAAAGAAGGAAGTCCTAAATAGGATATTCTAAGTTCAGGAAGAAGAGGTTTCTGGGAAAGTATGATGGTAGAGATTGAGCGCTGCAGTGGCTCATTTACTCCGTTGATGATCTGACGACGAATCAACCTTGTTATGGTTCTCTGGCACCTTTGATGGGACTCTAGGGTCACCGATCAAGAGGCTATGTGGATGAAAAGATTTCTTGCAGATGGTTGGTTGGTTGGTTGGTTCTTTGGTTGATAGGTGGATGAGGGTGGTCGACTCTTCGTGGATAGAGATTGCTGATCCTTTGAAGGTTGTCGATTGTCAATATTTCCTTCCTCTTTTTATTCATTTTTTTGTGGAAGAAGAACTCCTTCTATTTATAGAGAATTGAGCACATATGTGATATGCATTAGGGTTCCTGAGATATAAAATAATCTACCATCATTGTACGGTATGGGCTTCTGTGGTGCTGACACGTGGCGGACATCGAGATTTCCTTCAAACGAGATCTCTGGGGGTTATGAACATAACCAAAGGACGTAACACATTGTGCGTGCCGATTTGCTTACTTGGATACAGCCGAGTAAATCTTGGGATTTCATCCTAGATTTGGAGTCTAACTGATCCTTGTCTAAGATTTAAATCAATCTGATATGATATCAATCATAAATTCATCCCAATCTTCTCTGTAAGAGGCGGTTTAAACAAACCAATTAGGGTGGACCCATGTTTCCTGTGCCTCTAGTAAGGACTAAGGGCTGCTATGCTTTTGGGGTGACGAGTAGACCATGCTTTTGGAGACGACGGAAGCTCTGTGCTTTCAGACGACGAGTGGACTTGGCTTCGAATGACGATAAGACTTCTGTGCATATAGAGCAACTTATGAAGCTGTGTTTTAGGCTACCAGAGTCATTGTGTTGTAGGCGACAAGTCGGCTTGTGCTTCAGGTTGGCAAAGTTTCTGTGCTTTTGGAGCGACAAGTTGGCTTGTATTGGTTGCGATGGAAGTTTCCAAGTCATTTGTAGAGAAGTGACTTAAGCTTCTGATCTGGAGCAGATGACTGCACCATAGGAATATAGATGGTGTGAGCATATCACCATCATGCGCCTCATGCGGACGCAGGTAAGTAGTTGCACCTCTAAAAAGTGAAGGCGTTGGATGCGAAGGGAAGGGTATGACACCCTTGCATGTCTGAGATTGGCGCAGGCAGGTAGCTGTGCCTATGGAGTGAAGACACTGGCTTCTGAAATAAAATAAGGAGAGGGAGGCCTACCACCATCTTTTTTCTGAGGTTGGCGCAGGCAAGTTGCTGCACCTCTGGCTTGAAGGCTTTGGCTTATTCATTGTGCTAAGTTATTGATATGCTTCTGAGAGGTTGCGCCCACATGAAAATCAGAACATGCTTCGGTGGAGGTCAATATTCCATCGTGTGTATTAAGAAGAAGGAATGATGTGCTTCGATGAAGATTGCATCGCTTGTAGATCCCTCTAGGCTTCTGTCGAATCTGTACTAGATCATTTGTAGAAGAACATAATTACTCTCTTATGTGTTTCCTGATGAGTCTGTACTAGACTTTGGTAGACATGACAATAAAGGGACTTCTCTCTATATCTTCTGTTTTGTCTCTTTAGCACTGAGCCTGAGTCTTATGCATCTTCTGCGCTTTGGCGAAGGGATGTCTTCAGCTAAAATTTTTTATGCTTCTACAAGACCCCCTTCAAAGTGTCCCAAACTTAAGTCAAGCTCGGAATACTTTGAACAGAAGCTTGAACACGTGTCAGGACTGTACGAGTTGGGTGATGGCTGATGTCACGCCTAGCTCTTAGCATTAATTATCATAAGTCATTATTTCAGAGCATGGGCTCCTGATTGCTTCTTGATATTGGTGCCTCTTGTATCTTTGCAGGGATCCCGAATCTCTTTAGCAGAGGAGGTTCAGAGTCACGTTCCTTTGGTCACTCGTAGTACTGCCATCTGTAATGGAGTGGAGCTTTAGTTTAACTTGTAAGATTCCTTTTGACCGAGGTCTGACTCGTGCTTGGACCACGCGAACATCCTGCATAAAGGACTGTCCCCCTTAAAGAGAAGACTCAGCTGCTTCAACAATGGCCTTGCTTGCCCGATGTTTGGCTCCTGATGATCCTGGAGTTTGCTTGAGGCGGCCGTCGATGGCAAATCTTTTTATCCAAAGAAGCTGTAATAGTACTACTACTGGATCTCGAGAAGTCCCGCATCCTGGATGACGTGGGCATCAATGGTGTCTCGAACCCTAGCTTTCTGACTTCGTTTTAGTTGCCATGCTAACCGAAGAATGGCAAGGCCTGCTGCTGTGGTTGCTCTCTCTGGCCAGCTGGAGAGATAGGGGAGTCCTGTGCTGGTCTTCATCCCCGGCTTGGGCCAGTAGAAGCTTCGGACGGTGGCTTTCTTTTGACTAGAAAGTGATTGGCCTGTGCTGGTCTTCATCCCTGGCCGGGGTATAGAACAACAATCCAGAGGTAATATGGATGTGAACTGTTTTCTAGACCGCCGGGATAATCATAGAACTGATACGAAAAAAATGACTACTCAGAGGTAATGTGGACATGGTAGTCACGTCTTCCAGGCGTAGAGGAGCAATCCAGAGGTAATGTGGACGTGAAGTGCTTTATATACTTGAGAGAATATATAGGAGGAAGGAAGAGAGATCCCCTTACCAGAACTTATGGGCACCCTTTTCAGGGGATGTGGGTGCCTATGTTGGTTCTATCTTCAGACGTAATACTTCTTTAGGAACTTGTCGTTGATGGACATCATTAGTAAGTCCCCATTAGGCTTAGCTAGCCGATAAGCACCGTTGGAGTATACCGTTTCTATGACGAACGATCCTTCCTACTTGGGCTCGAACTTTCCAGCCGTCTTGTGGGTCATCACCATCGGTCTCTGTACTGCCAAGACGAGGTTGCCCACCTGGTAGGATCTTTTTTTAACCTTTTTGTTGAAGGCCCCAGAGATGCGAGCTTGGTAAAGCTCAATCCTTTGCTGCACGAGCAAGCGCTTTTCATCCAACGCTTCTAGCTCTTGTAACCGCCTACGCTGATTGTCTTTGACGGTTAACTGATTAGAGATCATGTTAGCAGACAACATCTTCTTAAAGACTTGACTCATGCTGTTATCGAAGTCCCAAATTGAGGAGTCGGAAGAGTGTGAGTGCCTCATGACTTCTTCTTCTGAACTTTCTGAGTTGGTCGTAGGTGTAACATACCCCAGCCCTCGACAAGTACGTTGGTAGTAGTTTTCATCTTTTTCCTTTGGAGCGCGAATCCGTAAAGGAAGACGCCGGCCTTTGCCATAATTGAGCCCTTTATTGCTATTCCGGTCGTAGCCTATCTTCTGGATAAGGTTTTTGGCCTACACCGTGTAGCGGTAGAACTGCATTTTGTCGTTGTCGAGGTCTGGGTCTTCAGGCGTTATTCGCTGCGGATGCTCCAATCGACCGAATATGATGGGTTTCTCTTTTTATTCCTAGTTGTAACTATGAAGTAGGCACCTTGGGTAGGGACAACTCTGCTCACATGGTTGGTGTAGAAGTTAAAAATGAAAGGGCACCACCCATTAAAGTGTGACATCATCAAGTGGCGCCAAATCATTATGTTGCGTCAGACCATTAGGTTACGCCAGTAATTAGTTCCGCCAATATCTGGTTGCGCCTAAGCTAGGGTGCACGGCGCCACATGGCAAGCATCCTCGAGAAGCTGTAACGCTTGCCATCATTATTAATAGCTCTTACAGCACGACAGTCGAAGAAAATCTATTCGAATCCCGCACAACGCGGCGCTCGAGAAGATTTTGTCGGCATATAATTAATGCTGACAGCTAGCCCGCGCAAGTCATCATGTGGCGCGAAAATTAATCAGTACAGCACAGAAGACCCAGTCAAAGGTGCCAGTTGTTGAGTTGCACCCGCGCGCAACTTGGCTAGTTGGCGCCACCTGATTAACTTTTATTTAGAAGTAGGATGATGTGGCGCACATGCCACTAATCTCGAAGAACATATCCACTACACTGCCCACGACCATGCGCTTCTTACTCAAACGATGCCATGCGACTCTAGCAGTTCAAGTAACCGTTCGTACAATTGGATAGAAGGTGCGCAACTTGAAGTGCGCGCAACTCAGCAAACCAGTTATTTTAAAACTCTATAAATATAGTTTTAAATCAGTTCTAAAGCATCACTAATGATCATAATCAACTGACAAAGTGCTGTTGCATCCTCAAGAGGCTCGTGTCTTCGATATCACATCGTCCAAGGGATAAAGTAATCATCTTCTGATCAGATTCCTATAGTTGTACTTCCTCAGAAATCAATTGTACTCTTGTACTTTTTTCTTTCATAGTTTGTAGAAATCAAACATTTATTTTTGCAAACAAAATTGTGACTCTGCTGGGGACGACTTTCTCCTCTGACGAGAAAGTGATAACTCAATGTGATACCGCGTCGATCGGCAAGACGCAGAAGACTTTGGTCGTTCAAGTCGACCAAACTGCTTACGAGGCAATGATCAGTGTTGGGGGTACCAGGCGCACCGCCGTTGCTGCTAAGAGCAAAGGACGCACTGTGTGGACTCCCAAGTCTTCTCGGCCAACCATAGATCTTGCGCAACTTGCGTAGACTGTCTCTCAGCCAACCAAGGCCTCTGTACAACCTGTGTAGACTGTTTCTCGGCCAACCATGGCTCCTGCGCAACTTGTGCAAACTGTCTCTTGGCCAACTAAGGACTCTGCACAACTCGTGCAGATTGTCTCTCGGCTAACCATGGCTCCTGCGCAACTTGTACAGATTATCTCTCGGCCAACCATGGCTCCTGCGTAACTTGTGCAGACTATCTCCCGGCCAACCAGAACTCCTGCACAACCTGCACAGATTGCTTCTCTACCAACCAGAACTCCTGCACAACCCGCGCCTAGTACTTCTTCGGCTTTGAACAAAAGGAAACGCATTTTGGCTACTCCCTCATCTTCTCCTGTTCTGAACTCGGGGAAGTACCTATTTAGTGAGAGTGTTAGACAGAACAAAGAAAAGCACCCTTTGGCCTTTCCTCAACCTGCACAACCTGCGCCTGTGGCCTTTCAATCACAAAACAAAGGGAAATATCTTTTGGCTACTCCCTCATCTTCTCCAGTCCTTGACTCGGTAGAAAGTATCTCTGGTGGCGCCTATGCGCCAGTCAGTGTAAAAACTCTTTTGAGCAGGAACTCTACTCCTATGAATAGAGACAATCAAATCTCTGCTAAGAAAATGAGTTCTGTTCAAACTGAACTTTCTGTCACTTAGTTGCGCCAGGACAAGCACATGAGAACAAGTTGCACAATCCAAAAAGAAATTCTGCCAAATCCCAAAAATAAAACTACGAATCTTCCAACCCTGCTCATCTCAAGATCCAAGCAGGGTAAGCTGCTAGTATCTCAGACAGATACACAAGTAGCAAATCTATCTGACCTGCGCACCTATCTCAACAGGCGCTAGTCAACACCTACTTCAGCAAAATACAAACAGATTGTGCCAGTAGCTAACTTGTGCCAGAAGCAGACTTCTAAAGTCAAGAACCCTTTTACCTATGCTAACCAACTCAACACTTCATTGTACACTCAAGGAATGGAACATCTTAAGAATAGAAATTATGTTCCTAACATCATTAAAGAATATGTTCCTTCGACTTCTTCTTATCCTAATATTGTAACTGATCTCCGTAAAATTCTTCAACAGAAGCAAAAAATCACAAATCCATCTCACCCAATGTAGCCCCAAGAACATCACTGTAACCATCACCATGAGGTAGTTATCAAATATTGTTGTCAATCAGCTAAATGGTCTGTCTTCGACAGTCTGAATTACTCTCAGGTTTCTCAACCGATGATACTTGATGAAGATGAATTGTTGTATGCCTCTGTCAATATGACGTCTCAAAGCACTAGGGTAGAAAATGCCCGAGACGCAATGCATCCCGCAATCCCAGTCAACAATACTTAGATCAGATTCATGAATCCAGCGAAGGAGTATACCAATATACTAGATCAAGAAGCCAAGACACAATCGGTCAAAGGAATCTTCCTTTCGACCAAGAAACAACCGGTCAAAGTAATCTTTTTTTCGACCAAGAAATAATCCGTCAAAGGAATCTTTTTGATTCTAACCAAGATTCCTTCAGTCAAAAGGACATCCCTATCACTTATTCTTGGGGTAGTTCCTTATATGACTTTGATGCTGATAGTGTAAGTTCTGAAAGGACCATCTTTTCCACTAGCTTGTCTTCGATGGCTAGAGAAGTGACTGCTTATGTCGTCACAGAAGATCAAGATGCTTCTAGTTCTAACAGTCAAGAGCAGAGAATTGCTGCTTTGGAGGCTAGTTTGAAGAGCATAGATGAAATGATGACAGGCATGCATGCGATAATTATGACACAACATACGGTTCCACCGGTCGTAAATCTAATTCTGACCCAAGAACCTGTAACAACATCAGCTCCCATCAATATTGGTCTGGGGGTACACTCTCCTCACACCGCTTCCATACCTGTGTAGGCTATTCCAAGTCAATCGGGTGCTGGGGATAGTACTTATCATGCAGTACCTCCTCCTAATATATCAAATCAATCCACTGCTCCACAATCATCGGAAGATACCAATGTGGCTGTAAAACTTTTACGTACTCAATTTGAGGCTTTCAAATAGAAAGAAGGTTTGCAGAAGCTTGGGATCAAGCAGCCTTATCCTATAGAGTGGAAGAAAGTCCAATTTTCTCCCAAATACAAACCCCTTACTATTATGTTGTTTGATGGCAGCACATCTCCAAGTCAGTACTTTAATCATTTTGAGGTAATGACTGATCAACTCAGACCAAATGACGCTCTACTCACTAGGATGTTCGTCGGATCTTTAGCAGATACATCTTACAACTGGTACCTTAGTTTGCCAGACGGTTGTATAACCTCTTTCTCTGGGTTCAAACAAATGTTCCTGGAACGATTTTATGAGAGAACAAACGACATGACTATGTCTGCTCTCATTAAAATTAAACAGCGACACAATAAACAACTGAATGGTTCATTGAACGATTCTGCCTTGAGGCACTCAAAATGCCTCTTAGAACTCCAGATGCTTTGACTATAGACACTTGCAAGTCAAAACTGTTGCCTATAATCAGCATGTGGACCAGATCGACACAGTTCTAGGATTGGCCTTCATTTATAGTGAATGATAAAGTGACAGAAGAAAGTGCTGACAAGTTCAAACAATTATGTATTCAGATGCCCAATCTTAACAAAGCTGAACATGCTACACCAAATAACGATTGCTGTCAGAACAACTGCAAGGGTAAAGAGACTTTGGCTATCAATGTCAAAGGCAAAAAAACTCTAGCCGTGAATATAGGTCAATCAACACCTACTCCAACGGCCCCACCACAAAGGGCACCATGTCCGAAAGAAGAATACTCTTTTGATGAAGATGATGTCATGAGTATCTTTGATTGTCTGATCAAGAGCAATAAATTTCAACTGCCAGACGCAAAACGGCCAGATGGAGTAGGTAAAACTGACCACCCCAAATATTGTGTTTACCACAGATTTATCGGACATCCGATTCGAGCATGCTATGTGCTTAAAGGCACGATCCAGGAGAAGGTTAATTATGGTACAATTACTCTCCAACAAGATGAAAAGACTACAACTTCTAACGTCGTCTCTTTATAGTTTGGCAATTTTCTTGCTCAACTTGTGCAGGACGGCATCATTCCCATCCCGAGAACTACTTTTGAGATTGTTAATCTTCTACATGCACAAACTGATGGTCATGTTCCTCTATCCACTAATAAAGGAAAGATTATGTAGATTCATCCTAATTTAGTGGCAGATTTTGAAGCACCTTCTTTAAAGTCCAAGAAGCAACCAAATACAAGACATGTCACATGACTTTGTTGGATGAACATTATCCTCCATCTTTAACTGCCACTTTCACTTTGGCTGCAGATCCTTCTTCTTTCTCCCCTTCTGAGACAACACTGTCAAAACCAGAAGCCAAATATTAACCAGTTTTCCATTTGTATAGTCCACAATCTCGTAAATTAATGACAAAATGGGATATGATCGATCTACAAAAGGCTCCCGGCCTAAATCATGGAAAAGGATCTTCTGTACCTCTTTCTCTATGTCATTTACACAACCAATCTCGTGTTGGTTTGGGTTACTGGACAAACTCTTCATCTTGTCAAAAAAAAACCTTCCAGAAGCAAGATCTAGGCAAAAGTTACAATATGGTGTCCTTCGAACCTATATCCGAAGAAGAGGCCTCAACTGGTACCAGGTCTGGAAGAATTTACCTGAGAGACTATTCAAAAGGTCAGGAGAATCCTGCTCTAGCTCCAGAGGCTCCTCCAGCATCATCTTCTCCTGCTGTTAATGTTCTATCGGTTTCATCACCTCTAGTAGAACCAACTCTTTCCGAACCAACGACAGCCGAAAAAGGAAAGCAGCATGTCCGCTTTGATAAAGTATTAAAGAAGACTCTAGTTCTAGGACATGAGAAACCATATAACTTTGATATACTGGCTCAGCTGGTTAATACCCCGACAAGGTTATCGATTTTTGAGCTACTACGTCTCTCAAAAGAAACTCAGGAGACATTGAGTGAAGCTTTGATGCAAGCTGATACGTGTCTAACACTCCTCAAGAAGCCAGAGAATGAGCCTGTAACTTGCTTTCATTGTCATAGTATGATGGAGTTAATGCCCAACATCACCTTTACACAAGATGATATGCTGTTGGAAGATAATCGTCATGGCCGACCACTCTACTTCACAGGATATGTCGATACCATGAAGGTTGATCGCATCTTAATCGACCCTGGGTCTGCGCTCAGCATCATGCCAAAGACTTTACTAGATGCATTAAAGATTTCCGTACATAATCTTTCAACAACCATCATGACAATCTTGGGATTTAATTATGGAAGAAGTGAACCTTTGGGAAAGATTCGCCTGAAAGTTCAAATAGGCAATCTTCGTACAAAGTTTACTTTCTATGTGATCGATAATCATGGCTCTTACAATGCCTTACTGGAAAGACCCTTTCTGTATGAGCATAACATTGTACCATCCACTCTACACCAATGCTTCAAATATGTAAACATCAATGGAGAGGTCCAGAAGGAAGTAGCTGACCTAAATCCTTTCAGGGGCATTGAAGCATATTGTACTGATTCTCGGATGCACAAGAAAGAGTTCATGAAGGTTGTATTAGCGATGAATAGTGAGAAAGATCAGAAAGAAACTTCAAAAGATGTTCTTATAATCCCCGTCAAAGGATGTACTACTCGTCCCCCTTCTTTTCAGACATTGACTATCCATCTTTTCTCTCATAACAAATACCCTCCTGCTGTAGAAATGGAACAGTGGAAGACTCTTCCGAGCCTCTTGTTATCGACTTTCGTCGTAACAAACCTTCTCCTTCTCCTCCTCTGGTTATCAACATTACTAAGACTTTCGTTAAGGCCAAGAATCCTCCTTCTCCTCCTCTGGTTATCAATCTTACTAAGCCTTCTGTTAAGGCTTAGAATCAATCATGTTGTAAATGATGATGTACAAATCAATAAAGTAGCATCTCCTTTACAGTATACTGATATTTTTTATTATACTCGATGTTATTTAGAAATGTTAGATAACTTCGAACCACTTACCATAGGAGCATTTCAACCTCTCCAAGACAAAGTATTGCTTGAATCAATGCAAGACTCCTTCTTCTTAGTTCCTTCCAAGAAGAAAGATGAACTTCCTATACTTTTTAGTAAAGGAACATAACATAAGATCATGTCCGATAATGAAGAAGAAAATCAAGATAACGGAAGACTTCAACTACGTCATTATAGTCAACAATCAAAAGATATCATTCAAAAGATGGCCTATAATTTTAAAGCTGGTCTCAATGATGGTAAAGGAAGGCAAACTCCTATTCGTATCCCAGCTCCAAAAAGAAAGTCACAACAATATTACAGCAAAACGAAGCGGGGACTGGATTATACCTCGCCAATTTTGACTCCAGAAGCCTCTAAATCCGATAAAGAAGAACGATCTAACTCTTCTGACTCTGTTTCATGGGATTCAGACACCAGTGTAGGATACGTTCATCGAGTGACTCTATCTTCTAATATGGTAACTGTCGAGTTCTCGAAAGACGATGAAGACTTTACCGAAGCCTCTACATCTGATCCTTGGTCACAAAAGATGGATACTCAATAGGAGCTTCGCTTTGAGCAACATGAGCCGCCTACCGAAGATCAGTTGGTTCAAGTCGATATTGGAGATGAGGCCTGATCAAGACTAATATTTGTCAGCAAAAGCCTCCCTAAAGTGGATAAATAAGAACTGATTCAACTTATTAGGGAATACATTGATGTATTCGCTTGGAGCTATGAAGACATATCGGGATTGGATCCCCAGATTGCTACCAATAAACTTAATATTCTACCGAATGCAAGGCCAGTCAAGCAACAACAGCGTCAATTTTGACCTGATATTATGTATGCCATAGAAGCTGAAGTCAAGAAACTCATCACCTGTGGCTTCGTCAGAGAAGAACAACATCCAGACTGGGTGGCTAATGTTGTCCCAGTTTTAAAGAAAACAAGGAAGGTTCGAGTCTGCATTGACTTCAAAGACCTTAATGAAGCTTATTCCAAGGATAAACTTCCTCTTCCGATCACTGATATCATGATCGACAATACTTACAGATTTAAACGAATGTCTTTTATGGATGGATTCTTAAGATATAATCAAATTAAGATGCATCCAGAAGATGAGAAACATACATCTTTTTGTACTCCTCTTGGAGTCTATTGCTACACTGTCATGCCGTTTGGTCTCAAAAATGCTGATACAACTTATCAGCGGGCCATGAGTACTATCTTCCGTGATCATTTGCGAAAGACAGTTGAATGCTATGTAGATGATATTGCTATCAAAAGTCGTCTAAAGGAAGACCATATTCAAGACTTGAGAACTATATTCGATCTAATGCATCATCATCAACTCAAGATGAATCCTACTAAGTCATTCCTGTGAGTCTCTAGTGGCAAATTGCTTGGATTCGTTATTACCTCTAAAGGTATACACATTGACCCTGAGAAAATCAAAGCCATTCAAGAGATGCGTCCTCCACGCAACCTAAAAGAGCTACGAGGATTCCAGGGACGGCTTGCGTACATCAGGAGATTCATCTCAAATCTCTTTGGACGTTGTAGATCGTTCACTCGAATCATGAAGAAAGGTGTATTTTATTTGGACTGAAGAATGTCAACAAGCATTTGAAGACATAAAGTGGTACTTGATGAACCCTTCAGTTCTAGTGCCTCCAGTCTCAGGAATATCCTTCTTGATGTATGTTCGAGCAATGGACCATTCATTAGGTGCTTTATTAGCTCAGAAGAATAAAGAAGGTCATGAATAAGCTATCTATTATCTTAGCCGTACAATGATAGAAGCTGAACATCGATACATCCCAGTAGAAAAAGAATATCTAGCTTTGATGTTTGTTGTTCAAAAGATGAGACATTATATCACCGGCCAAACTATTCATGTTATTTCTAGAGTTAACCCTCTCCGGTTCTTGATGAAGAAGTCTAGTACATTCAATTCCAGGCTTGCTACATAGGCCATATTATTAGCATAATATGATATGGTTTATATTTCTCAAAAGTCTGTTAAGGGTGAAGCTCTTGCTGACTTCCTGGCAGCTCATCCAATTCCCGAAACATCTAAACTCTATGACGAGATTCCAGATGAAACTTTAGAATCCAATATAATTTCTGAAGAAATTCTTACATGGATTTTATTCTTTGACGGTACATCCAGAATAGGACGAAAAGGTGCCATTGTCGCTGGAGTTGGAATCGTCCACGTATCACCAGAAGGATTAACTATTCAAAGAGCTTATTCTTTAGACGAGTCGTGTTCCAATAACGTGGCTGAATACAACGTTTTGCTTATTGGTCTCCAATTGGCTAAACAATTAGATATTGAATATCTTGAAGTATATAGAGACTCTAAACTGATTGTCAGTCAGGTTAGGGGCACGTATGAAGTTTGACACCAGGATCTTATCCTATATCATGGAGCAACAGTTAGGTTGGCTACATCGTTCAAAGGTTTCTTCATTGAACATATACATCGGGCAGGCAATACGGAGGCTGATGCATTGGCTAATGTGGCAGCCGTATTAGCAATCCCAGTAAAAAGGCAACAGATGATTGTCGTCACTAACAGAGAGTTATTTTGCATTGAGAATAACTCAAATATTGACTTCAACAATTCAACTAAAATCAATGTCATTAGTGAAGACTGGAGAGCTCCTTTTATTGACTTCGTGGTACATGATATTTTACCTGAAGATTTTAAAAAAGCTATAACAATCCGTAGGCGATCACTCCGATTTTATTACAATCACACTTCTAAGACCCTTTATCAACGAACATTTGATGGTCTACTCCTACATTGTCTTGCTGGAGATGAAGCAAAATAAATACTACGAGAAGCTCACGATAGTGTGTGTGGTGCACATCAGCTTGGTCTTAACTTACAAGATTGTATCCGACGTATGGGCTACTATTGGCCCACTATGGTATCAGATGCTATTAAATATATAAGGAATTGTCGAGCCTGTCAAATTCATGCAGACTTCATCCATCAACCGTCGGAATTCCTTCATCCAACTGCCGTATCATGGCCCTTTGAAGCTTGGGGTATGGATGTCATTGGTCCTATCAATCCACCATCGTCTAGAGGACATCAGTTTATACTGGCTATAACCGATTACTTTTTAAAATAGGACGAAGTTATACCTTCATCTGAAGTCAAGACCAGCAGCATCATCAACTTTATTAAACATCATGTGATATAAAGATTCGGTATTCCCCGACGAATCATTCGTGATAATGGACCACAATTCATTTATCAAAAGTTTACTCGATTTTGTGATGATAACAGAATCAATAATGTCGCTTCCACAGCCTACAATCCTTCAGCTAACGGTTTGGCTAAAGCATTCAACAAATTTATTATTAAGCTTCCCAAGAAATTTATTTCTACCAATAAAAGAAATTTGAGTGAAAAGCTTGGAGAATGTCTATAGGATTATCACACTACTATACGTACTCCAACCGGTTGCACACCTTTCTCCTTGGTGTATGAATGTGAAGCTATCCTACCATTGGAAATTCAAATCATTTCCTTAAGGATTGCAATTGCCAATGAACTCACAATAGAAAATAATGATCGTCTTTGACTTTAGGAGCTTGAAACGTTGGACGAGAAACAATTATTAGCTCAACAGCATATTGAGCTATATCAAGCCCGTATCTCCAAATCTTTCAACGGAAATGTCAAAGTACGAGCATTCGAAAAAGGAAAACTAGTCCTTACTGTTAGACGTCCTATGACTATGACACATATGAGCAAGGGTAAATTCGAAGCGAAGTGGGAAGGTCCCTACATTGTAAGCAAAGTTTTTTCAAACGGAGCTTATCAACTAACCGAAATGGATGGCCGAGTTGTTATGATGCCTATTAATGGCAAATTCTTAAAAAAGTACTATATTTGAAGGAAATGTAAAATATTCTTTGAATGTTGTATATATTAAAAGAGTTGAGTTGTTCACCCTTCTGATAAACTCTTAAAATCCCCAGCAGAATATATCCACATCATATCACCTGATCATAAACCCAATCTTTTATAACCCAAGTGTTTTAAAAGATATCTTATTTTTGAATCCCAGCTGATTCAGAGATAATCAACGAATACATGAATCTATTTTCGTATTGTCTCTAAATTCTATCATCTATATCAGCGACTTTTTATGTCCATATTACCTCTGATAAAGTCGTCTTTTGAAATGACAATATTCTGAGAATTATATTCCGTCACGTCCACATTACCTCTGAACAGATATAATTAGTATTATTATTTTCTTTTAGGATATATGTCATATCCGGTACCTCTGAACATATTTTCTTATCCTTATCTGTTACTTATATCTACTATAGATATATAATAAGTAATAAAACCACAAAAAAAGCATTATTTTTATTGCAATAATGTTCAAAATGTCAAAAAAAAATGTACATCATTTGAAAGAAAAGAAGACAAAAGCTCCTATAGATCGCTTCATTGGGGAGGCTGAGTGTTGAGATCAATCTTTTCAAATTCTCAGCCCTCTCTACTCTGGAGTCGAGTATCATTTGTCTAGCAACAGCTCTCCCAGACTCTGGATCAAAAGGTTGCGGCGACTCTGCTCTGCGTTCCAGTTTCGCACCTTCAACTTTGATAAGTGTATCTCGTTGCCTCCTCAAGTCATCTAATTGACTTGCAGCAATCTGATGCATCTCCAATACCTCTTCTTCGCATCGTCGAGCTGCTTTAACTGCTTCTTGGAGCCGAGCCATTTTAATTTCCAGTTCTAGGAGACGAACTTGATATTCAGCAGCTTTTTTTTTTCTCTGCAGCTTCAGTCTTATAGAACTCAACAGAAGAAGTTGTCTCGACAATGCGAGATTCTAACTCTGCAGGACGCTGTGAGAAAGCTACCACAGAAGCTTCGAACTCTGCTTTTTGTATTATAGCCTCATGAGCCATCACCTCGGATTCAGCATCTACGAGCTTCTGGATGTTTCCTTTTGTTAGATCTTTATAGGATTTGATTTATTCTTTAAGCTCATTCAAAATATGATCTAAGTAGTTGACTCTATCCAGATCTCCAATTTTGTGGATGGCTCTAATGATGAAGGAAGAAGGGCCCCTTACTGACTCATAAGGTTGGTCCTTTTCCATGACCATTTAGATTAGAGGCTTCATGGAAGTGAAGAAAGCATTAGTATAAGCTTCGACAACAGCTCTGTTCATCGCTGAGATCCCCGGGGTAGCCACTTCTGTTGGAATTCTTATTTCTGTAGTAACTGGAGGAACCACAGATTGTACACCAGGAAACCCAAGTACTGGCATCATAGAAGAACTTCCCTCTCCAGTTTGGGTCTCCATATCCAGGGTAGCCATGGTCGAGCTAAAACTGAATATGGTCGACGCAGTTTTTGTAAGTGTTCCCACAGGACCTACTATAATCAAGATACACAATCATTACATATAAATTTCAGGAATTAAGGTAAATAAAAATCAAAATTTTACCTGATCCTGTCAATACATATGGGGTTTCCCGAGGCATGTCCAGATCAGAGCGGAGCCTGGCCATGGTAGTTTCGGACACAGCTACCTGACTACTTCCAGCTTCGGAACTGTCTGATAAGAAACGGCTACTTCCAGCCCCTGATTCTACTTGTTCAACTAGGGCAATCTCCCTAACTTCAAAAACTTGATCAGTATGGATCTGAGTCTCTGCAACAATAGTGTTGGGATTTTCATCATTCCCAACATCTTCAAGAGCCATAGTCTGATCTTCGTTACTTTTAGGCTCATCAGTTTTTAGGCTTGGATGCTCCTCCTCAACAACGGGATTTTTTTCACCCTCAAAAGTTATATGGCATTCTTCAGTCGGTACCAGTGGGACATCTACTGGAACTGGTTCTTCTTCAGCAGCACTTGCAAAATTATCTCAGATTGACACATCGCCATAGTCACAATCCAGAAGGGCGTCTATCATCTCTCGATCTTCTTGAGAACGAGTAGGAGTTTGAGTGGCCGGAGGATCGGCAGCTCCAGCTTGAGATTCTATAGGAGGCAACTCCTCTTCGGGGGATGTAACCTCTGGCATATTTGGAGTCGGGGATGACAGTGTTACTCCTGCTGCAGCCAGTGCAGTTATGCAAACAGTTGTCCGTACAACTCGATACCCTGGGATTTCCTCGGTAGTAACTGAGACTGGAATATCAATTGTTGTAGCCTCTGTAGATGAAAAATAATAATATCAGTAGATATCATTCATATTGTAAATTATGCTTAAAAGTATAGAAATTACCTTTTTGAGATGGTAGATCCTTCTGCGAGGATGATGATATATCAAATTCCTTTGGGAGGGAGGAAGCGTCAATTGTTTGACGTTCTGCTCGAGTCACCAGTAATTTTCTTCTGGCCTTCAGTAGCAGAGGTGATACAGGTTCTTCTTCGACCTCATCAAGGTCATCTTCATCTTAGGCGACTCCACTCTGTTTTGGAACTGAGGAAGGAGTTATTTCTTCCTCCCAAAAGTAGGCCCCAGTATGCATCTGCATCGATTGGAACCGAGTCGTCCTAGTAGTATGCTATTCACTAATGACCAAAGTGGTCTTCGTATTTTTCTTCCCCGAAGCCTTAGGAGAAGAAGGAAGATCATCATGATGTGAAGGAGCAGATGAATCTCCAGTCTTCCTTTTATTAAGCCCCTTGGCAGGAGACTTTTCCTTTTGTACTTTTAATGATATGTCCAACAGCTCATTTACTTCATCTAGGAAGCCTACAAGAGAAGCCTCCAGAGGTTCATCGGTAGGGTCTTGATCTTCTGCATCTCTGAACAACTGTGCAGTACGGATTCGAGCCTTTGATCGCTTATCACTGGCAAAGCTGTGGGCCAGATGAAAGTTTTTGGCAAAAGTGTTTGCCGCAGTATAAAAATTCGCGTATGTGTATAACATACGCGGACCCTGACCAAGATTATGGGGCATGGAGAATACAACCTTGGTGCCACTGGCATTATAATATCTCACGTCCTAGCACCATCAATCAAGAAACCCTTGGCTTGAAGGCAAGTAGTGGCATTCCCCACGTGTAGCTGGTCATAGCCAAATTACCGAACGAATCGACTTGACAAATATGGTTCTAGAAAACACTCTTCCTCAAATCGATATACTAGGTGAGACGGACGGATTGTCTTCAACCATGCAAAAATAGTCGAAGACAGACGGAGAGATGTTGCTTCTAAATCTATGAGTTGTGGAGGAAGATTCTCATATCCTGGAGGAGGAGAAGAAACACATTGAAATCTCCATCCCGATCCTCGGTTCAAAGCTCTTCTATATTCTGAAAGTGCGTTTATATTCCATCGAGAATTGGAATAACGCCTAATAAAGTTACCTCCAACTTCACCCATATTAGGGTCCATCAAGCTGGGATGGTATAGCAATAACCACCCAAACAAATAAGTATATAGCATTTCAGTGCGAGAAAAATCCAGCTGAGCATCCTTATTGTGCAGCATAGTATCAACAAAAGAACGCAATCCTACGTTCAGGCAAAAAGTCATCGCTGAAAGAATATCCATCTTGTGGCCAAATACTATACGCACAATAGCAAATAATATGCCTCAGTGAAATCTATCGACTGTACTGGCCCCAGGAACTACAAACCGTCGCAGCCACAAAGAAAGAAAACCCGCCAATTGGGCTTCTTTTGACATGGGTCTGTAACCCTGCCTGAGATAACTTTCAATAGTAGCACCAGCCTTAAAGGGGTGCCAGTCAACATCCAAGATGTTATCGGTATGCTTGGACTTTTCTATCAGTTTTTTACGTCGCTACGACTGAGCGGTTGAAAGAAACAAGGATCACAAGCATGACTCTCGATTATCTTGTCTTCAAAGATATGGCCTGAAAACAAATACGGCAACCACTTAGTTGTATAACAAGTCCCTGCGGAAGCGCTTTTCTAATAGAGAGAGCATATCTTATAATGGCATAGAAGTTCATCAAACACAGCCACCATCTGAGAGTTCTCTGCAGAAAGGATATCCAGTTCCTCATTAGTGGGCACATATTCTTTATATGGGTTGTTACCTATTGGAAGATGTGAGAGATATTTTATTTCATGAAGTGCAAAACCAATTTCCTTGTGAGGGGTCATGAAGGTACCGGTTCTGTCGTTATATCTTTCAATCATAGCCAAGAACATATGTGCATTTGGGCGAAAGCTGTGAACAGTAGTCCAGATGGTCTCATAAAGTTCTAGTTCAAGGAGTTTGTCCTTGAACTGATCCAGAATCCAAATCACTAAGCTGCTCCAATGTTTCATGTCTGGGTTCACTAGGCCTGTCAAACGCATGGCCTGATCTGGGTATCTTCCTTCAACTTTAGCAAATATGTTTGCAAAGATGGACACCCTAACGGAAAGAAGCATCGATGAATCTTCTGGAGGAATACAACTCGGCTTCAAACCCCTTAGATGAGGGTGGTACCTGTCTGAAGTACTGTAAAATAGGTCCTTGCTTTACTGACCTAACTTATACATATTTTTTCGACTCTGGCTTGTTGAATCGAAGTCATGTCCCATGCCATCCGTTGAGGGTGACTAGAGAATTCATATCGAGACAATGACAAATGTCTTGACATTTTAGTAAGATATATAATTATGTCCTTACATTGATAATTCTTTTCTTCTTTCTGGGTCTTTGGTTGAGATGTCTTCTTCACTGCATCTCCAAATAAGAAAGTCGGTTTCTTATGAACCACATTATCTACAATTTCCAAAGGTTCACCATTCATCAGACATAACAAGGTGTTACTTTCTTGAGCAATGAGTATGGCCCTTCTGGATTCAGGTGCATCATATTGTGGATATGAGACATGCGATAAGTCTTCTTTATATTCTGTTACATTGAAAGCTGATGCATATTTCTCAGCATCAAAGTCTTCTCTAAGATCAACTACAAAAAGAAGAAGAACAAACAAAAGTTAGTCTCAAAAAGAGTTTTTCTATGAAGCAGAACACACAAAATCATAGGTTGCGCGACATCTGTGTTGCGCGAAATATGTGTTGCACGACATCTATGTTGCGCGACATTTGGTTGCGCAGTATCTGTGTTGCGCAACGTCTGTGTTGTGCAACTTCTGTGTCGTGCGACCTCTGGTTGCACAATATCTACATTGCACGACATCTGTGTTGCGCACGATTTCAAGTTGCACTACTTTTGATATGCGCATTCGCACAAAATCAGAAAGCACAAATTTGAAACTCGCGTAACACAGTTCGTAAATATGAACAGTGTGTGAAAAGCAACCAAACTCTAAACAGAGAAGGCACAAATTGTGAAGTATTCCTACACTCCAAAAAAAGGTAGTGTACGTTGTGAGACATGTGAATCGACCAAAACCCTAAAAAGAGTCAGTCAATCCAGCCGACATTCAGTCTATTCTCGAAAAATCACCTTCGAGTGTCGGGTTGGCTCTTTCAGTACTTAAGAACGGTGGCGCGTATTGAGGCGCTCTCATTGGAGGTGCACGAGATAAAGGCCCAGCAATGGTCTTTCTCTTGACGGCGACAGACTTTTTTGGGGCCATTGATGATCGTCGGGGAGCTTCGAGAGTTTGGAAGAAGAAGATGAAAGAGTTTAAGAGAATTAACTTTCGATAAAAAGTTAAATGTTTTCTTCGGATGGCTATTTATAGCCTAAAAAGACTTTTCGAAACTGTTGTGCAATTGGCACTTAAAATTCAGAATTTGTTTGAACAGTTAACTGGCACAACTCATATTAAGTTCCTCTAACCAAACCACGGTTTACTCGCCATGACAGGGGCCTGCTCTCTCACTGTGAAACCAAAAGCCCCTCTCTCGCCACAAGAATGCCATTAAGGCTCAAGGCCCAATGGAGTAGTTTAACTTCTCTCCTCCCCAGGCAATTTTCAGTAGAATTTCTATCGAAATAAAATCACGAAGAACACAAAGAAAAAGCGCCAATCGCTGGAAATGGTATGGCCTATTTCAAAACCTATCATTCCGTTTGAAAATCTCGGAAGACTTCTCCGTATTCCAAATTTTGAAATCTTTCAAACTTTGAAAACTTTAAAGGGGGTCTTGTAGAAGTTAAAAATCAAAGGATGCCAGACCATTAGATTGTGCCAGTAATTGGTTGCGCCAGTATCTGGTTGTGCCTAAGCTAGGGTATCCAGCACCATGTGGCAAGCATCTTCGAGAAGCTATATGGTTGCCATCATTACTGACAGCTTTGACAGCACGACAGTCGAAGAAAATCTATTCGAATCCTGCATAATGCGGTGCTCGAGAAGATTTTGTCAGCATATAATTAATGCTGATAGCTAGCCCGTGCAAGTCATCATGTGGCGTGAGAATTAATCAGTACAGCACAGAAGACCCAGTCAAAGGTGCCAGTTGTTAAGTTGCGCCCGCGCACAACTTGGTTAGTTGGCGCCACCTGATTAACTTTTATTCAGAAGCAGGATGATGTGGCACGCATACCACTAATCTCGAAGAACGTATCCACTACACTGCCCACGACAACGTGTATCTCACTCAAACAATGACACGTATCTTCAGCAGTTCAAGTAACCGTTCACACAAATGGATAGAAGGCACGCAACCTGAAGTACGCGTAACTCAAAAAACAGTTATTTTAAAACTCTATAAAAAGAGTTTTAAATCAGTTCTAAAGCAAAACTAATTATCATAATCTACTGACAAAGTGTTGTTCCATCCTCTAGAGCCTCATATCTTCGATATCACATTGTCCAAGGGATAAAATGATCATCTTCTGATCAGATTCCTATAGTTGTACTTTCCCAAAAATCAATTGTACTCTTGTACTTTCTTTCTTTTTTAGTTTGTAGAAATCAAACTTTTGTTTTTGTAAATAGTTGACAATTGTCACTTGCATCTGTAGTTTACACAGAGAATTGTCCAGGAAATATTTGGTGTTCTAACATGCGGCAAAGTAGTTTGATGACAACTTTCTATTGATGAAGTAGGATATCTTGTTCCAAGGGATTACGTCGACGAAAGAGTGAGCCTCTATGTTGGTACAAATATAATCTTCTAGCTCTTCGTCAGTGAAGACTGGAGCTGCCGTCGGAAGAGAAGGAGGATGCCTCCCTTTCACTTTGACCATTAAGGGAATGGTGGTCGGATGCTCCAGCGCCTTCATGGTCGGCCTTGGGGACTTTCGAGGTAACCTCATTCATATAGGCTCTTGACCATCTTCCATCGTCATTAGAGGCGAAGGTGGAGCTTTGCCCTGAAGCTTAACAACAAAAGGTGATGACACCTTAGGAGGCCTCCCTTTCAGTCGAACCTTTAAAGGTTCTACGGCCACTGTTGTGCTTTTCGAAGCTATCTCTGCCTCATCGTCAGCATCATTACTGTCGTCATCCCAGGGTACTGACTTGTACATATCAGCATCCATACAGTAGGCTTCAAGTCCTCGGAACGGATCGATATCAGCAAACTCTATTTTGATAGTCCCATTGCTGGCCACATATTTAACACACTGATGTAGGGTGGAAGGGACAATCATGTACTCATGGATCCATGGTCGCCCCAGCAGTATATTATAATTTATGTCTACATTAATAACATAGCAAGTCACTTCAGTATGAAGGTCATCGATCTGACATTTCAGGTAAATTTTTCCCAAGGTCTCGCTCTTTTTCGCATTGAAGTCACTGATGGTTGTGTTCGAGGTTGTCAACCGATGCATCGGAACCCCTAAAGTTTGAAGCAGGTTTCTTGGGATAATGCTCAAAGAGGAACCTGGGTCGATGTGGATACGATCGACCTTATTGGCACTGACATATCCTATATAGTACAGAGGGTGGTTGTGCCGGTTATTCTTTAGCAGCATGTCTTGTTGGATGAAAGTGATACTGGGAATTACTTCGACCATGCTGTGGCAATGTGGGCAAGCTGCGGGATCCACTTTCAGTGGCTAACTGGGTGAGAAAGGACTCGACATTCTGAAAAGCTTCACTGAGCATATCTCGGGTCTCCTTAGAGAGACGGAGGAGCTCGAAAAGTGATAATCTAGCCGAAGTATTAGCCAGCTGCACTAAAATATCAAAGTTGTAGGGCTTGATAGGCCCAATTGTCAGATCCTTTCTGAGAGGTTTATCGAAATGAACCTCCTTATGTTTCTGCTTGTAGAGGCCCGGGATGGACCCACCTGTGGTGCCTCAGGGATTTGAGGTGGACCTGTTTATGATATATCTAGGACCGGAGGAGTATTTGGTGGAGACTCCTCCTGGTCTGGAGCCTGGCTCTCCTCTTGCCTCTGCGCCGAGCGGGTGGTCACCAAAGCATCGTCGGTCGACGTTGAGACCATGTGGCATGTCTTGGATTTCTTTTCTTTGGCAGAAAGGGTCGTAGATATCATCATGTCAGGAATAAAGTCAGGATGTATCCATATACTTTGCCTCGAGGTGTGGAGAATGGAACGAGCCCTTGAGCGTTGTCCCGTGCTGGCGGAAGGTTGACTACTTCCATCATCGCCTTTGGAATAGGGATGATGCCATCTTGTACCTCTATGGTTGGAAAACTCTCGAACTGGAGAGTAACCATATTGGTCGTGACGGTCTTCTCCTCGTAATCTAACGATATGACATTAGCATTAATGAGGCACTAAATTTGCCCCTTCAATACATAGCAGTCCTGTGTTGAGTGTTGAACGTACTGGTGATAATTGCAGTACTTGGGATGGTCTACCCTTCCCACTTCATCAGGATGCCTAGGTGGCGGAATGGACAGTTTGCCACTCTTCGTAAGTATCTCGAAGAGCTCTAGCGTATCCTCGGCATTGAAGAAGTAAGTCTCCCTCGACCTCTGCGCTTCCGTAGAAGTTGACGGTCATGGCTTGCTAGCCTTTTCCGTCTTTAGGGTTGTTGCTGGACGAGCGTCTCCCTTGTCTTTCGACGCAGAAAAGTGTAGCCCCAGGAGCTGTACGTCCTGGGCTTTCTTTGTGCGACATCTGCCTCTGTAATGAAAGGCGTCCACTCCATACAGGGAGCACTGTGCCCCAATTTTATAGCGGGCAGCATGTTCTTACGGTAGGAGTCCATAAGCATGGGCTTGGGCATGCCGGGTGGTAATCTGAGGGCCGTCTGACGGAAGTGCTCAATGTATGCATGGACAGGCTCTTTCTCCCTCTGGACAATTTCTATGAGGGTCGACATGGTCATATCCATGCCTCCTTCGTAGAATCGATCCACGAACTGAGTCTTCAGGTCTTCAAATGACGAGATGCAGTCGTCCGAAAGACTACAAAACTACTCATAGGATACCCCCTGCAGGGCTCCTATGAATATGTTGGACAGGATGGCATCATCCTTTGGCAGGTGTCCCATTACTGAGGTAAAGTACCTCAAGTATTGTCGGAAAGACCCTTTCCCTTCATAACGTTTAAGCGTCTGCAGATTGTATTTGGAAGGATAGACGACGTTGTCCAACTCGACAGGGTATGGCTGCCGGATTCCCATCTTCTGGAGCATTGCTTACTTCTCTTTGGCATCATGACGAGCATACAGCTCCTTGATGGCCTGTTGTATCTCGGTCGGCATTGCAAAGCCTGTAGCCGATGGAGTAGACGAGGATGGTCCTGCCTGATTGGCAGTAGGCAACCTGTTGGATTCATTATTGGTTGGTGGATCACGTACAGGTATAGAGACAGCAGGGACCATACTACTCTTGAGGTCGATTATGACCGAGGACAGGGTCTTCATGGTGTCCGTCAGCATATCTAACTTCGTCTCGAGGACTTCGATATGTTTGAGGGCTTCGTTGTTGTCTTTCTCATTGCCATCGACCATAAACACAGACCGAGTATGAGGTTGACTCGAGGGAGCCGTGGATCCTTCACTTTCTGGCTCAGATGCCTGAGGCTCGTTGTCCTGAGGATATATCGTAAGATTGTGATCTTTTTCGGACTCAATATGGTTGCTACCCCCAGTCTGGTGACTGACTGCACTAATGGAGACATCCGTGTCGTATTGTGTCTCGTCAGATTGGAACACAGGGTTGTCGTGCATGGAAGGAGGCTGGCTACCCCCTATTTTTTATAAGACACCCAATATAGATTTGGAACGAGTGTCTTGGAACACACCTGCATCGGATACCTTAGCTTTACTCTTCTCTGACCTCCTCTTCGATTTAGCAACCAATATAGAAGGATTCTAGAAGGGCTTCTTGAAATCTCTGGAACCCTGTACCGCGTAGCATGTGACGATGCGGGGCTCGTCTTCTCTATGGCTCACCAACCCTCTGTTAAGCCTCTAGCATACGGTCGGTGTGGAGTAGAGTCTCTGGAAGACGGAATACCTGCTCGGCGATGGCGTAGCCATTTGCTGACAACGGCAGTTGATGGTAATCTGGGTACAATAGTGCCTTGATTTAGGCACATCTTGCGCCACAGATTCTTCTTCCGCTTGGGAGAGGGTTGGATCTTTTATCGTAGCACACCCATTGTACATACAGGGAAGCTGCATGTAAGCACGGTCAGAGCGGGCCTGGCGAGGAAGCCTCCTATCGTTCCTGCAGGAATACTGCTCACGTGGCTCCCTTTCCGTGGGACGTACCCCATGGCTTAGCTTACGCACAAGAGTACCCCAGTGGAAGGGAGATTCGACTAGTTGAGCCATCGAAGCGTGAGAGCCAGTCTTGTGTAGCTTTTCGTCGGCTGCACGTGTAACTGTCAATACGGGCCTCTAGTCTGCCACTAGTGTCGTATGCTTGTTGTACAAAGAGCGAGCCACCTGGGATCTCTTTCTACTGACCCTAGCGGGCGAGTAGTATTCAGAGTCCGCCGAAGGTTTACCTGAAGGAAAAGCGATTCTGTCGAAGACAGATCTCCTTACCGGCAATACTCCTATCGTGAGGGGTTGGGCCAGTGTGTGCTTCCTTTGGCAACGTTCCTTCGTCAGATCAACCATGGAACTACCATCTTCCTCACCATGCTTTCCCGGAACGGGAATCGGGCGAGGGGATAAGGCTGTAGCAGACGGGATCTTCTCTGTGGCCTTGACATTGAGGGGGTCCTGAGACGCAGTTCCTGCCATCATGATGCTGGCTGTAGCCGTCTTAGACCTCCAGACACGTCGAGTCATCTTCGGTTGTACTAACTGCTTCAAAGTCTTTAACTTTTCATCAGAGAGAAGATCTTCAAAAGCCTGCTACTCGAAGCGTACGACCAGCATGTCTTGAGAACTCCCAGCAAGTTGTTATCAGATTGCGTCATCACCTTCTCGTTAGAGGAGAAGGTAGTCCCTAGCAGAGTCGCTATTTTGTTCGACGTAACAAAAGGTTGAACAAACTTTTTGTTTTATTGAACGTATAAGGTATCTGTGTACAAAGAAGGAAGTCCTAAACAGGATATTCTAAGTATAGGGAGAAGAGGTTTCTGGGAAAGTGTGACGGTGGTGATCGAGTGCTACAGTGGCTCCTTTACTCCGTTGACGATCTAACGACGAATCAACTTGTTATGGCTTTCTAGCACCTTTGATGGGACTCTGGGGTCACCGATCAAGAGGCTATCTAGATGAGAAGATCCCTTGAAGATGGTTGGTTGGTTGGTTCTTTGGTTGATAGGTGGATGAGGGCGGTCGACTCTTCGTGGATAGAGATTGCTGTTCCTTTGAAGGTTGTCAATTGTCAATGTTCCCTCTCACCTTTTATTCTTTTTTGGTGGAAGAAGAACTCCTTCTATTTATAGAAAATCGAGCACATATGCGATATATATTAGGGTTCCTGAGATATAAAAAATCTGTCGTTATTGTACTGTGCATGCTTCTACGGTGCTGACACGTGGCGGACATCGAGATTCCCCTCAAACGAGATTTCTGGTGGTTATGAACATAACCGAAGGAGGTGACACGTGGCGCGTGCCGATTTTCTTGCTCGGATATAGCCAGTAAATCTTAGAATTTTATCCTAGATTTTGAGTCTAACTGATCATCGTCTAAGATTTAAATCAATCTGATATGATATCAATCATGATTTTATTCCAATCTTCTCTGTAAGAGACGGTTTAAACAAACCAATTAGGGTGGAACCATGCTTCCTGTGCCTCTAGTGAGGACTAAGTGCTGCTATGCTTCTAGGGCGACGAGTTGACCGTGCTTTTTGAGACGACGAAACCTGTGTACTTTCATACGACGAGTGGACTTTGCTTCGAATGACGACGAGACTTCTGTGCATATAGAGCAACTTATGAAGCTGTGTTTCGGGCTACCGGAGTCACTGTGCTGTAGGCGACAAGTAGGCTTGTGCTTCAGGTTGGCGAGGTTACTGTGTTTTTGGAGCGACATGTTGACTTGCATTGGTTGTGATGGGAGTTCCCAAGTCTCTTGTAGAGAAGTGACTTAAGCTTCTGATCCGGAGCAGATGACTACGTCGCAAGAATGGAGATGATGTGAGCATATCACTATCCTGCGCCTCATACGGACGCAGGTAAGTAGCTGTGCCTCTGAACAGTGAAGGCGTTGGCTGCGAAGGGAATGGTATGACACCCTTGTGCGTCTGAGATTGGTGCAGGCAGGTAGCTGCGCCTCTGGAGTGAAGACACTGGCCTCTGAAATAAACGAAGAGGAGGGGGCCTTGTAATGCCCCAGTCCAAAATACGTAGGACTAGGAACGTAGACATGTCAGCTGTATACATACGAAGTACACTCCAATATATGAAAACTTCGTATGAATACATAAGCTGTAAAATGCAGTAGAACCATAAGTAATCTCATCCACACAAAATAAATGAATAAAAGATATCACAATATCAACTATGAATTGTCATTAGTACATGTAGTTGGGCGGAGACAAATCTACTAACAACAAGTAAGAAAAAATACGTAAAAAATAAATGATTTTGGCGAGCGAAGCGAATACGATCCAAGTGCAATCATCCTCGAAGAAATAGTGATGATCACGACTAGAGCTAGAACACCTACGAAAGACAAGAGCACACACCTGGCGAGATAACCAGGTCCTCAGAGGGACGTAACAAGACACATAATATCATGCCGATAACTGAATAAATAAAGCTCAACAGAAAAGTATATGTGACTACTCAAATAAAGGTCATTAACCATTCTATGTAAAAAATGTATTTTGAAGACAACGTTCCACACAAGAGCTCTCGAGACTAGAAACACGGCACGTTAGCATTTCAACCAAGGAACTAGTGGCATCTAGAGAAAAGTAAATACACGGCCCATTAGCACTCGGGTGAGAGCTAAGGAACATCTAGAGGAAAATAAATACATGGCCACTAGCTCTTGGGTGAGTCACTAACGGCAGCTAGAGGAAAGTAAATGCACGACACATTTGTGTTTCAACCGAGGCACTAGTGGCATCTAGAGGAAAGTAAATAAGTGCACAACGCACTAGCTCTCGGCTGAGTCACAAATGGCAGCTAGAGGAAAGTAAATGTGTGAAAGCCCCTGCGCCTAATAACTGTCTTCCCCTCCCCATGCACTACTCGTGCTGAATCTACACCACGATATTTCTAATAACCGCTAAGTCTTCAAGACAACTATATTAGCAGTTATATCCTAACGCTCGTCCTGTACGCACCGATGTACGGTCGGTACACAAGTCCAAATTTATATGCGACTCGCGACTTCGTGGCACACATGTGTCGAGGCCAATGAATGCGGCACAAACCAAGGGCGGTCCCTTAACTCTAGGCCAAATGCAACTAAAATATAATAATTTGCAAGAACAATTTATATTTGCTAGAAATAAGTAAAAACATGCATGATATTGAGCAAGAAATTAAACATTAAAGGCAAGGTGTCTTGCCTGGTATTGACGCCTGGTGCTGCGATAATCAAGGTGGCACGAACTGCGACTTCGGTGTTACAATGGCTCAAAGGCCTCTGACGAGGGCATGGACAATTCTATTGGTCCAGAAGGGTCAAATTAGTTATGGAGGACTTAAGGTGGTACTGATTTGGTGACAGAATAGGAATAAGAGGATTTAGTCACGGGCTGGAGAAAATCGAAGGAAGTTGGATATATCATAATATTTACGAATTTTAGAAAATATTTTATAATAATTTGGAAAAATATTTTAGATAAAGTACGTAGTTACAAAATTAGAAATCGTTTTTCGTCTAAAAACTCTAAGTAGTAAAAATATGATTTAGAAAGAAACTATATTTCATTAGTTAAAAAATACTTGTAGGTAATACTAAAAAATCAAAATTAATTTTTAGGCAAAAACTCTAATCTTATCAAAATAGGATTTCTAAGTTGGAAACTAAATTTTTCATTAGTCCAAAATTATTTTAAATAAATATATATAAAAAATCTAAAAAAATATTTTGGGGCTACTGTGTTGCCAAACATAATTTTAAAAAATGTTAACTATCTATTTATTTAATAAACAAAATAGTAAAAATAATATTAATACAAATTATAATAATAATAATACTTATAATAATATACATACTAATAATATAAATAACTTACACTAAATATTATACTGTAAAAGAGTGATAATAAAAATAATAATAATAATAATAAAATAATAATAATAATAACATTGAATGCCTCAAAGAACCGTCTCTAAAAAAACAAAACAAAAAAAATTCAAAACCCAACATCAGCTGTTTCGTACAACTAATGAAAGAATAAGAAGACAGAAAGGAAGAGAGAGAGGAGGGTGAGCAAGAGAGTGATAGGGAGAGAAAGGGAGCGTGTGAGAGAAGAGGGAGAGAGAGGAGTCGGAGTGGCTGCTGTTTACCAAGGGGAGATGAGGAGAGAGGAAGCGGGTGAAGGAGGAGAGAGGTCGGGAGAGGATGTCGGGAAGATAGCGACGGAGGAGGAGAAGAGGGAAGAAAGGGGCGAAGGGGCGGTCGGCCGGAGCTGATGCGCTGGTGGCTCTGGAGTCGAGCGCCCACGGAAGCGCATGGCGGGGCTCGGGACTGCGGAGGATGGGTCGCGGCGCTGCACGATGCGCTGGGTCGTGGGCAGGGCGGAGCGGATCTGGGCCGGTCCTCATCGGGGATGGTAGAGGTGACGGCGACTAGGGCACCCGATGGCGCGGATGGCCGGGCGGGGCTCGCCACGGAGGAGGAGGTAAGTAGTGGCGTTGGTGGTGTTCTATTTTTTTGGTTTGGGGTTTGTGTGGACGGGATGTGGTCGGCCGGACTAGGTTTCGCCGTTAGTGGCGGTAGCCGAAGTGATTTGGTAGTGGCGGGGGTTTGTGTGGTGACGGTGGTGGTTACGGTGATCGACGGGAAGTGGTGGTGGTCGTGGTGTTGTCGATGGTGGCTGTAGGTTTTTGGTGAAGCTGGGGCTGGCGGTGACCGCATTTGGCCGGAGTGGATGGCCGGGTTTTGGGGCGACAGTGGTAGTGGCGTCAGTTTGGTGGAACGGAGTAGGGAAAATGGCTGTTTTAGGGTACGGCCGCAACGGTGGCTGCAGAAATAGGGGCAGCAGTGGTTGCATAGTCGGACCTCGGATGGTCAGGTGGACAGCTACGATGGTGGTAGGCGGGGATGATGGTGATGAAGATCTTGGGTGGCGACCAACTTGGCCGAGGTCGGGAAATTTGATGGTGGTGGTGGTCTGGTTCGTTGTAGATGGGAGGGGCGATGACGTGGTGAGGGTGGTAGTGTTTTTTTTGTGGTGGATACAACGGACGTGGGTGGCGAATTCCGGGAAGATGTGGTCGAGTGGTTCCGTTGGTTGTGTACGGTGGATGTGTGGATGGCCGGGTAGCAGTCAAGGTTAGAGTAGGGATTGATGTCGGCGTGTCGGGGTCGGACACAACGGAGGGATGAATGTAATTGTAAAATCAGGAATAGTGGAAGAACTTTGGGTGGACACGGACACGATGCACGCACGATAAAATGTTTGTGGTGTTGATAGAATTGGTTTAGTGAAATTTTTTTATGTGGAGGAGTACCTCTCCTTATATAGGAGGTGGGAATTCCCAATTGGATAAAGATTAGGATTTAAACCCAATTAGATAATTCAATTTAAATCAAATCTAAATTCAATTTAAATTCAAATTTTTAATCTAGATAATCTAGACTCAAATTAAATATAAATTCTACCTTTAAACTATTTAAATTAAATCCATAAAATCAAATCAAAATTTAAAATGGCCACAATAACTTCCAAATATATTTTTCAAAATACCAATAATAATAATTTTGAAAATAATAAATATTTTTAAATATCTTTTTGAATAATAAAATATTAATATTAATAAATCTCAAAAATTATATTTTTATTTAAAAATAAACTAATAAAATATTTAGGAAATATATACGTATGCACAAAGAATATTATTTTTTATTAATAACTATTATAAACGAAAGATTTTTTTATTTTATAAATAAATAAAATAATGGACTTGGAAATGTTGGTATGATAGCTAAAATAATTATTACATATATTAATTTGAAACCATAAAATAATAAATAAAAATATTTTTCTAAAAATATGTACGCTCGTACATATTCGCACTCGTCGAGCAAATTCGATAATAACGAAATTTCGTGCGCGACGTACACTGCAACTACGCAACGTACAAATACAAAAAAAATAATCAGTACCAAATTTATAAAAAAAATAGTAGAAATTTAGGGGTTTTACAGGCCTACCACCTTCTTGTTTCTGAGGTTGGTGCAGACAGGTAGCTGCGCCTCTGTTTGAAGGCTTTGGCTTCTTTCAAAGTGCTGAGTTACTGATATGCTTCTGAGAGGCTGCACCCACAAGAAAATCAAAACATGCTTCGGTGGAGGTTAATCTTCCAGCGTGTGTATCGAGAAGAAGGAAGGTTGTGCTTCGATGAAGACTGCATCCTTTGTAGATCCCTCTAGGCTTCTGTCGATTCTGTACTAGATCCTTTGTAGAAGAACAGAATTAGTCCCTTATGTATAGTCCCACCCGGCCTCATGGTGGAGGCTGTAGCTCTACAGTTTCAGGATCTGGCTAGCATATGGTACAAGAATGAGCCAAGATTCCAGACTGGAGGAACCTCCTGGCGTTCCTTCAAGAAGCAGTTTAAGAGGAAGTTCTTCCCGAAAGCTACCTTAGAAGCCATAGGAAGGCAGTTTAATGACTTAAAGCAGGGAGATCGTACTATAGAAGTGTACGCAGCCAAGTTCAACCTGCTCGACAGGTTTGCACCCTTTTAGTAGCAGACCCGGTGGAGCGTGCCCAGAAGTTCCGATATGGATTGCGGGAAGAAATTCGTACCATGGTTGCCGCCAATGGAGCAAGGACGTACGACAAGATGCTGAAGGTGGCCCAATATGTGGAGGCTAGTTTGTCTACTCGAACCAAAAGAGAGCACCCAGGATCCAGCAACAATCACTATGGCAACTTCAAGAGGCCCAACAACAACAACAACAACAACAACCGGTCCTCTCACCAGCAACAGCAGCACAAAGCACCCCAGCAGAACCAACTAAAGAATGTCACCTGCGCCTACTGCAAGAGACCCGAGCACACAACGGAGATCTGTAGGAAGAAGCTGGGACACTGCCTTGCTTGTGGGTCTGCCACCCACCAGGTCAGTGACTGTCCTACTACATTCAACAGAGCTGGAGCTGGACAGTAGAAGGGTCCACTACCTATCCAGCAGTAGCGCTACAACCAGCATAGGGCCGGGCAAGCTTTCGCCTTGGCCGTTGAGGAGCCTGAAGCAGAGCCAGAACCTAAGGAAGACGTCATCGCAGGTGCTATTTTATTACATTCGCACCCGACATTAACTTTGTTTGATTCTGGAGCATCACACAGTTTTATATCATCGAATTTTATTGCTGCATACCATATAGATGTAGGGTGTAGTAAGATGATCTGTAGAGTAATGGAGGGAGAACTATCCCCATCACAGAGACTTGCACCTGTCCTATCACCATCTTAGGTCATACCTTCCTAGCACCCCTACTAGTTATGCCTCTCCCTAACTACGATGTAGTCTTGGGAATGGACTGGCTGAGTAAGCAACACGCCCTGATAGACTGTCATCGGGGTTGTGTTATCTTTAGTCCACCTGGAGGACCTGAGTTTGAGGTAGCTTGAGCACCAAAGAGCATGGGGTGTGTCTCCTACACCTCCATCATAGAAGATTCCGGAAACCTTCATCTCTTGATAGCAAAATTCTTAGATGCCTTCCACGACAACCTACCCGAATTACCCCCTGATCGAGACGTGGAGTTCACTATCGATCTAGTACCTGGATCTTCCCCTATTTTACAAAGAAGCTACAGAGTCAACCCCAAGGAGGCTAAGGAGATGAAAAACTAGATAGATGAGATGAAGGCCCAGGGATTTATCAAAAATGGAGCTTCACCCTGGGGATCACCAGTTTTGTTCGTGCCAAGAAGGATGGAACCATTAGGGTGTGCATAGATTATCGGGCATTGAACAATATCACCATCAATAATAAGTACCCTCTGCCTAGGATCGATGACCTTTTCGATCAGCTGAGTGGAGCGAAGGTTTTCTCGAAGATTGACCTCAGATCGGGATATCACCAGGTCAAAGTACGCGAGGAGGATATTCCGAAGACGGCATTCAACACCAAGTATGGACAATATGAATTCTTGGTCATGCCCTTCGGACTTACTAATGCCCCAGCTGTGTTCATGAATCTCATGAACAAGGTCTTCCATGAGTATATGGACCAGTTTGTCATTGTCTTCATCGATAACATTCTGATCTACTCAAAGACCCAAGAAGAGCATGAGAAGCACTTACGGGTAGTTTTGGAGACTCTGAGGAAGGAAAAGCTATATGGTAAGCTGTCCAAGTGTGAATTTTTCTTAGATAAAGTAGATTTTTTTGGACATATTATCATAGGAGAAGGGGTATTTGTGGACCCCAAGAAGATAATAGCAGTGGAATCTTAGACAACCCCTAGCTCAGTTGAGAAGATCAGAAGTTTCTTGGGCTTAGCAGGATATTACAGGAAGTTCGTGAAGGACTTCGCAAGGATTGCTGAGTCTATAACGAAGCTCACCAGGAAGAACGAAGAGTTTGTTTGGACCGAAGCATGCCAGGCGTCATTTGAGGAACTAAAGAGAAGGTTGACAATAGCACCTATATTAACGCTACCATCCAGATCAGGTGGATTCTCTATCTACAGTGATGCTTCAGGCAAAGGATTGGGATGTGTGCTACAACAACATGGGAAGGTAATTGCCTATGCTTTTCGGCAATTACGGAATCATGAGAAGAACTACCCGATACATGACTTGGAGCTAGCAGCAGTTATCTTCGCCCTGAAGCTTTGGAAGCATTATCTTTATGGCGAGAAGGTAGACATATACACAGACCACAAAAGTCTCAAGTATGTCTTCACTCAGAAGGAGCTAAACATGCGCCAGAGGCGGTGGTTGGAGCTTATGAAGGACTTTGATATCAATCTGTAATACCATTCGAGTAAGGCTAATATCGTTGCTGATGCGCTTAGCAGGTACCCGATGGCTATGTTTTTAACGAAGAATCACCATCTGCTAGAAGACATGGAGAAGCTCGGGTGGAGATTATGCTACCAGAAGAAACTATGAAGAGCTGGGGAAAGAAGAAATTGTACCAGGCATGGACTCGCCCATGATGCAACTATAAGTGCAGTCCAGTCTAATCAGCAGAGTCAAGGAGACACAGTTCCAGGATGAGATACTGTGTAAGTTGAGAGATCGAGTATTAGCTAGAACGCTTGAAGAATTTTTTATAGCTGCTGATAGAGCTTTGAGGCATGGCACGAGGCTTTGTGTGCCTACTGGCAAGCCAAGGAATGAGCTGATGAAGAAGGCACATCAGTCGCAGCATTCTTTACATTCAGGAGTGAACAAGATGTACAAGGACATAAGGACACATGTATGGTGGCTTGGAATGAAGCGAGACGTGACAGAATTCGTCTCCAGATGCTTGATCTGCCATGTAGAAGCATGGAAAAGAACTAGAAAAGCCCATGCAGCTCAAATCAGAAGAAGCCCATGTGGCTCAAAACAGAAGAAGTCCATGCGGCTCAAAACAGAAGGAGCCTCATGCGGCTCAGGAATCTATCAGAGCCTCATGCGGCTCAGAAACTCTTCAATAGCCTCATGCAGCCCAGGGAAGAATCACGTGACCCTATACAGCTTGCCTTTACAGCTGGCTGTAAAGTGACTGCACCTATTAAATGCTCTGACATAAAGTGATAACTCTGACATTAAAGCTGAAATGATAAACTTTGACATGATGGCGTATTCCTCGGGAAACGAAGAAAATCTCCTCTGCAGCTGGCACGATCCACCAACTACAAAGCTCCCTATGCGGCTGCCACCACCCCATGTGGCTGATGCTCGCATGCGGCTTGGATCGTGGAGACCCTCGTCATGCGGCTTAAATTATAAGAAGTCACCCCATGCGACTGCTGTTCTCATGCGGCTCGGATCATAGAGATCACCTCCATGTGGCTCAAATATTGAGAGGCTACTCCCATATAGCCTTGACATGTGGCTAGTCCTATGCGGTTCAATTGGAAACCACCCCCATACAGCTCAGATTTTGGAGGCTACTTCGGCTGCCACATTCATGCGGTCCAACGCCTATGAAGCTACCCTCATACGGCTGTGGCTCGCGGTTATGACACGTAGCAGAAGATCAGTTTCCCATGTAGCATTAAATCAATCAAGAGTTATCAACAAATTCCAATAACCAGATTTAGTGCAATCATCATGATTATCCGAATCAAAACAGATTTATTGCAATTACGCGAAGTAAACACATGGCAGGAGATCCAAGCTTCCAAAGATTCAAGACAATCAATATTGATTGCCCATACGGATTTTCCACAATCAGCATTAATTGTCCAGATTTATTGCAATCAAGATTAGTGGTCCAGATTAATTGCCAACAAAATAGGATCAAGGAAAATGGCAATTAAATCCCCATGCCGCCAACTTTTTTAGGGTAATCATTAGAAACCCTAATGATGACACCCCACTCCTATAAATAGCAAGATGTCATTCCCTTGTAAAAAGATTCCGATCCAAAACCAAAAAAATATAGCAAGGTGTCATTTCCTTGCAAAAGAGATCCACTCCACCCGGCTGGACACACAGAGAGACAAAGGCGCGCACAGAAGAGTCTTCCCCTCTTGAGAGCAGTTCTTCACCGGAGCCAAGGCTACATCTGATCGTCCAAGGAGTAAGTAGAGCGGCCGTCGCTTTCCCGAGCCTCTACCGTCACCCCCGAGAATCAAAACTAAACAATCGTACTTAGATTGTTGTACCTAGGTTTTCGTCCCTAGGCTTTCTTTGTACGAACGAGTTTGTATTGTGAAGTAAAAGTCCAGTCCTCCCATATAATTGTTCTGTTCTTTTATAATCAATGGCAAACACGATGGTGACTCTGCTAGGGACTAACTTCTCCACGACTGAGGAGTTGGTGATGCAATCAGATACAGCCAAACTTGGCTCCACTCAACAAATGCTGGTCGCCCGGTTCGACCAGCGGGCGTTTGAAGAAATACTCTCCGACGGGAGTGCTGGCCCGGTCCAGCGGCGAGCCTGTACAAAGAAGGCCCGCAGGGAGTGGAAACCCAAAAATTTTGCTCCTCTCCAAGCTCTCGAAGAAGTACTCTCTGTTGCCCGAGACAGCGGAGAAGTCTCGCTTGCGACCCCACTTCATACCATAGAGGACCCTGCTGTTCCCAAGTTCGACAGAAGAAAACACTATGATGCTGGACTTGCAGGGGCAAAGAAGAACTCTATGCAGTCCAAGCCGCATAAGGGCGCCAGCCGCATGGAAGCTCATGCGACCGCAACTGCCAACCGCATGGAGAAAACTCATACAGTCACAAATGTCAGCCGCATGCAGAAAACCCATGCGGCCAGAATTTCCAGCCGCATGCAGATAGTCTGTACGGCCATGCCATCTAGCCACATACAGAAAGTTCATGCAGCCACAAAGGATAGCCGTATGCCGACAACCTGTACGGCCACGACTCCTAGTCGCATACAGAAAGGATATACGGCCACACATACCAGCCGCATGCAGATAGCCTGCACGGCCACTGATCCCAGCCGCATACCATCTATCCCATGTGGCGCACGGTCAGTCTTTGACCGCCTCTCATACGGTCCTGACCACGAAGGCTCTCTGGAGCATATGCCAGACTCTGTTGTGACCAGCTTGGACTCTTCCTACTATGCACTCTCAGGTGCTAGAAAAAAAAAGCCTTGGGCAGCGCGGGCTCGACGAGCTCAGTCAGTTGTCCTAACTTCTGACTATTACACGGGCCCCTAATGGAAAGTTGTATAAAACTATCCGTGTCCAGCCCCCGGCAGCCGACGAATGGGATAGTCATCGAGAATCTCCCAACAACGGTCAGGGGCAAGTACTCGTATGACCCCCATATCAGGGAGCAGGCAGGAGGCCCACACGCTCATGTGCTCAGAAATCCTGGACTCACAAATTGGGTGACTTACGTAACGTGGTTCTTCACAAGCGCAAGAAAAGAGACAAAGATTTGATGTGCAACTTGTCCTGTCAAGGACATCAATGCACCTAAGTCATAGTCAACTACTGCTGCAACAAGGCAACAGCACAAAAAGACCGGCGGTCCGTCTTCCAAAGGCTGCAACACCCAAGCTCAGAAGACGAGGCGCTTCTCGTCGCCTCTTGCAATTCTGCTCTGAAGATTCCTGGCAGCGGAAGAGGAAAGAAAACAAATGTCTCTAGCCCAAAAATTTCAACCGGCGTAACCAAGAAAATTTCTTCTAAACGGTTGTCTACCACCGTTGTAGGAGGAGTTTACCAAGGTACCCGCTCAAAGACGAAATCTGCCACACTGGAAGATTTGTCCACATCTATGGGAGACATTGGAGCTGGGGATAGCATTCCTCCGAATATCCACAACAACCCGGTGTTCCAAGAAGATAGTCCGGAGGAAATGGTTCGCCTAACAAATACAGCAGATCCCGACGTCCTCGAGGACGTCCACAATTCTCAAGATGAGGCAAGCTCTGAAGCTGGGGGTATCCGAACCAGAGGAGAACATTCCCACATAACCGGACGACTTTTTTGTACAAGGGTACGACTCAGAGGGCACATCTTCTACCGTTCCTTCCATCTCTCATCACATAAGGACGGTATTCATGACGGACAGCAACCAAGAAGGTCCCAGTGATCGCCAATGCATCGACACTCTGGATACTATACTACATGCCTTAGTCAAATCAGTAGATGAGATCAAAGCGGCCATTCCAACTTTGCAAGGAAGGACGCCTGGCCAAACAAGTTTGGGTCCCGCGGTCAATGCAGACTCGAACTCAGCTGCACTGAACCCGGGCGATAATCCTCCTGAAATATCGGCCCCCACCGCTGTAGACGAGGCCAGAAAGGCAAGAAGGGAGGTCCAGGAGCTCCGGGCCATGTTCCAAGCCCGAAAAACTTGCTAGGACCTCAGGATACGACAACCGTATCCTGCTGCGTGGAGAGATGTTCCCTTCCCACCAAAATATAAACCATTCCACAACAATCCATATGACGGGAAGACATCTGCAAGTAGGTACATCACCTACTTCGAAGTCACAACCGACCATCTGCCCCATGACGACGCCATCCTTACGCGGTTGTTCATCGGAGCCTTAGAAGGGGTCGCCTTCGACTGGTACCACAACTTGCCGGACAATTACATCCACTCCTTCACCGGCTTCAAACGCATGTTCCTAGAGAGGTTCTATGAAGTAGGACAAAACGTGACAATGTCCACTCTTATGGACGTTGTTCAGGGAGAAAAGGAGCTAACAAGAAATTATATCGAGCGGTTTCGCCAAACCGCGATAAAGCTGCCTTCCGGCAACCCTGATTCCTCCTTAATTGAAATTTGCCAAAAGAGACTGCTTCCCACAATCAGCCTCTGGATGGGCGAAAGTCAATTCAAGGATTGGAAGACGTTCATCATCAGTGCTACTAGCACAGAAGACAAGGTGAAGAAAGCCCGCCAACTGGGATTGCACATCTCGGAAGGAGAAGACAGGGCAAACGCCCTAATGTCAACAACAACAACGGTGGTAATTCCTCCACAACAAGGACAAGCAGGCTATGATGGCCGATACAGCCCCAAAGCCCGAATCAATGCCAGCAGAAAAACAGTGGCCTCAGATGACCTACTCCTTCGAGGATGGCCATGTTAAATCCATCTTAGACATGCTCATCCAAGGAGTACGAATTCAGCTCCCTCCTCCCAGGCGTGAGCCTCGTCCTGCAGATATGGAGAGTCCCAAGTGCTGCCATTACCATCGCTATGTTCACCATGCTATACAAGACTACTATCAGTTGAAGCGATACATCCAACATCTCATCGATTCTAAGGCCCTGGCCATTGATTTCGAAGAGGTGACCGTGGCAGCCAACATGGTGTCAGTACAATTTGGCAGCTTTCCTTTGACAAAGACTGAAGATGGAGTAGTACCCGTCCCCAGAGCAAAGATGGAGGTCTCTAACCTTCCACCTCCCCGAGACCAAGCTGCTGGTCTAGTGCCCCTTACTACATCACGGGAGGAGATCATGTGGGTCCATCCAGACTTGGTACCTGAGGTAACTCAGTCCGCACCCCCCTCCACCAACAAGAAGAAGAATAGAAAAGTCAAATCATGCCGCACGATCTCGACAGAGGTCGAAGAAGCTACTGCTGTTATTACCCGCTCCGACATACAAACCCAACCTCCACCGGGTAACTCGGCTGAAGATCATCAGCCGACAGCTGCTGATGCTCCAGGACCTCCGCAGCCTTCGACAACCGACAAGCCTAGGCCGAAGGAGATTCGCTTCGACAAACTACTCCGAAGAGAGACGCCTCATGGGCTAGAGAGGCCATACAACTTTGACATCCTGGCATAATTGGCCAACACACCAGCCAAATTGTCACTATATGAGCTCCTGAGACTCTCCAAAGATGTGCACGTCGTACTGAGCGAAGCACTCCAGAATGTCGACGCACATCTGGCTCAGTCCAATCTCACTGGGGAGGACCCGCCGGCAGATCTCCAGGACAGCGCTTGCACAGGGTCTATGCCAAACATTGTCTTCACTCCACAGGATATGCTTATCAAGACCAACCAGCACGATCGCCCTCTATATTATACTGGATACATTGGCGATATCAAGGTCGATCGGATGCATATTGACCCCGGGTCCTCCATAAGCATCATCCCGAAGAGCCTACTATACCATCTGCACATCCCAATGCATCGCTTGACGCCGACAAGCACCGCCATCAGCGGTTTAAATTCGGGCAGGAGCTACCCGATCGGAAAGATTTGCCTAAAGTACCAAATCGGCGACCTTCAGTCAGAAGTAACCTGTTATGTCATAGATGCGGATACTTCCTACAATATTCTCTTGGGGCGTCCTTGGATACACGATTACATGATCGTGCCTTCCATACTGCACCAGTACTTCAAGTACGTCGACAAGCATGGCCTCGTGAGGACAGAATTTGCCGACATCGATCCCTTTAAAGGGGTCGAATCCTACTACTCAGATTCATGCTTGTACGAGAAGTCGAAAAAGTATCTTGCCGAAGGAGATACTCAAGCTCAAACTGAGGCAGCAACTGGATCAGAAGAACCTCTGACGATCCACCTCCAAGCCCGCAAACCTAGCATAACTGCGCCCCTTACAGCCACTCTGCGTAAGGACGCAATTAGCCTCTTTGCATAGGAGGAACAGATAATAATCCGACTGCCAAGGTCTGGCCAGGCGCCAAGACCCACGACAGAGCCACTGACAATCAGGCTGTCTAAAGCTAGCCGGCCACAAGCAGAGGAGCTCAATCCCTCTGTCAAACCGATGACAATTCGTCTTCCCAGAATGAATCGGCAACCGAGCACTAAGCCAGGGACTACTAGCCAGCCAACAACTCCCCACTCAGCACCGAATACCAAACTGGGGGTAGCTAGTATGCCAACAACTCCATGTTCTGTTCCACCCATGGAGCCCCTGATAATCGAGTTGCCCAAGTCATCCTCTCAGTCTGCATTTACACAGGGGTGGCTGAAGAAGAGTCAGAGCTGGCCAAGTATGTGGCTGCTTACACTGATATTCCATCCGCAGATGACGTAATCCCACTGGAAAAGATACCTTATTTCATCAATAAAAGGCTATCTTTGAATTATCTCGAGCTTAATAAGCTTTGTACAATGTATGTTATGGAACACGGTATAGGCGCTCACCTGCACACACAAGTGACAAATGTCTACACCGTAAACCAACTTACTCCAGTGGAAGACGCTTACCGCATAATCGAGGGAGGGGATCATCCAATCATCTTCGGCCGGAAGAATGATCCACAGCCCTTCAAGATAGAAGAAGTTGAGCTCGAACCCGACACCGGGAGACTGCCCCTTTATCTGTATAGTTCCCAATCCAAGTACCTTATACAAAAACAAGGATATGATCTGGGAACTACACCAGGCTTAAACTACAGCATTGGACGGCGGTTACCCTTACAATCGTCGATCCCGGCTGGGAAACCATGAGATTACTACAACAAAACTAGACGTGGGCTAGGTTATGTCACACCTGAAAGCTCAGACGAAGAATGCGACTGGCACTCACACTCAACCGGATCACCCACTTCCGATTCAGATATCAGTATCGGAGACATGCTCAGGCAAGTCTGGTCCGTCAATATGGCACTTGCCGATGCCTACGAAGAAGATGAAGACATTCTCGAACTTCTTGAGCTAGAGCCATGGGCACGACAACTAGATGCGCAGTGGGAGAAGCGGTTCGAACAAAGAGAGCCTTCCACCAAGGATGATGTTGTACAAGTCAATCTCGGTGATGAGTCCTCTCCAAAGCCCATCTTTGTCAGCAAGAATCTGAGAGACGAAGAGCAAGAATCACTACTACAACTCGTCAGAGAATACATCAACGTGTTCGCCTGGAGCTACGAAGATATGCCAGGACTGAACCTCGAGATTTGCACTTCACAAGCTCAACATCCGTTCGGACATAAAACCAGTCAAGCAACAGCAATGTCGGTTCCGTCCCGACGTCATGAATGCCATTAAAGTCGAGGTAAACAAACTGATAGCCAGCGGCTTCATTCGTGAGGAACAACATCCTAACTGGGTCGCCAATATAGTACCAGTCCTCAAGAAAAGTGGAAAGATTCGAATCTACATCGACTTTCACAATCTGAATGAGGCATGTCCTAAGGATGAGTTCCCTCTCCCTATCACAGACATCATGATCGATAACACCTGCGACTTTGAGCGTATGTCATTCATGGATGGATTCTCGGAGTACAACCAAATCAAGATGTTCCCTGACGACAAAAAGCATACATCATTCCGAACACCAATCGACACATACTGCTACACAGTTATGCCTTTCGGTTTAAATAACGTTGATGCCACCTATCAAAGAGCTATGAGCATCATCTTTAGAGACCACTTGTGTAAGATAGTAGAATGCTACATCGACGACATCGCCGTCAAAAGTCGCTCCAAGGGAAATCATCTGCATAATCTGAGGACAGTGTTCGACCTGATACGAGCGCACAATTTGAAAATGAATCCCACAAAATCCTTCTTGGGCGTATCCAGCGGAAAGTTCTTGGTTTCATCATTACCTCCCAGGGTATCCACGTAGACCCTGAGAAAATGAAGGTAATCATGGAGATGGGTCCCCCGAAAAATCTCCGTAAACTCCGAGGCCTTCAAGGGAGGCTAGCCTGCATCAGGAGGTTTATCTCTAACCTCTCTGGACGATGTCAACCATTCACCCACCTCATGAAGTAAGGCATTTCATTCGTAGGGGATGAAGAATGCCAGCGTGCCTTCGACAGCATCAAAGAATACCTGATAAACCCTTCAGTCCTGGTAGCCCCGATTGCTGGAAGACCATTCTTGCTCTATGTACGAGCAATGGAACATTCTCTCGGTGCTCTGCTAGCACAGAACAACGATGCAGGCCACGAACAAGCTATATATTACCTCAGTCGAATGATGATGGGGCCGGAGCATCGATACATTGCCGTAGAGAAAGAGTGTCTTGTTCTGGTTTTTGCCATTCAGAAGACGTGACACTACGTCACGGGACAAACCATCAATGTCATATCAAGTATATATAATATGTGTTGATGACTTGTGTAGCTTGAAATTGTGTGTGAGTGCTAGCCTAGGCTTGGTTAGGCTTAGTGAGGCTTGATTGGACTAGGCTTGACCTAGTTTGACTAGTGTAGTTGACTAGAGTTGACCAGAGTTGACCAAGAGTTGACTTTGGCCTAGATGACCTAGAAATCCTATAGAATGCATTGTAATCTTCAATATTACCATTCTGGACATGTTGTGACTTGTGTTGCTCTGTTTAGGACTCATCTACTCTGTCTGGACATATATATTCATCGGATACTCAGGATACCAGACGAGTACATTCTCTGACCGTTTCATACTTGATAGGATTTACATTTATGCTCTAGATTACTTTACTTGATGCTTTCACGTTGTTAACCCGAATTTGTACTATATGGATCCCTTCATGAGATGTTATCCCCCTTGGGAGCATCGGGTTACGGTATATCATATGCGTTTTACTTTCATCATGTACTCCGGTACTTTTACCATTAATGTGTACTCTTGTGATTCATGTACTCTCATGTTCACGGATCCCCCATGTATACATTCATGTGCACCCATTTATGGACCATCATGTGATATCATATGCAATAACATAACTTTTTTGTATCCTTGTGTGTTGATTGGGGACGGAGGAGTATAAATGGTCATGTGAGCAATTCCAAAGTAGTGTAATCAAATGCACTTAGTATACTCATGTACAAGTTCAAGCCGTTCACATGTCTATCTTGTACTCTACATCACTAGCCACTGTTAGCTCTTTACTTATAGTAGATATTGTGAGCCCTTGGACCAAAAATGGTGCTAGAAAATCTTTTAATAATATTTTATTATTACTATCAATTTTGTTTGTGTATATATATATAAATATACCAAGTGTTATTAGGCCAATGACCATTAATAAGTTTAGGGAGGACTTCAGTGGAATATGAATCTAACCAGGGGATTAGTGTAAAACCTTCATGTTTAAATTTCTTTTCAAATGGCTAAGGCCCCTCTGCGGCTAATTCAAACTCAATAGGAGATTTTCTTCAGTCCTCCAGTTGATCGAGATCATCCCAAATTCGATTTAAATCCATTCCCCTCTATCAAATCTCCCCTTTGGACTAACCTAGATATTCTATATATGCCTGTAGAAACAGCCGCCCCTTTTTCCATCTACAACCCTAGTATCTTTACTTCCTTCCCATCGGTAAAGCCACCAAGAAGGGATCGAAGGAACAAAAGAGCATCCTACTTGAAGAGATAATGTTTTCCTATCTTTAAACTCTGTAATCCCCTGTCAATAACCAGAGTTTAGGTGGGAACGTGGTAGGTGTTCGAGGAAATTCTTAGGAGAGAGTTGTGTTGTAAGATGGGTTAGAATTTATTGAATTTTGAACTTTTTGGGTTTGGATTTAGGATGTATGATCGAAGAATGGAGAAGAATGAACAATGATGAGGGTTGACATCAATTATGTAGGAGGATTCATGGCTGGGTTGAATTTTATTTTCAAGTGCTAGGATTAAACTTTTTATTTTCCTCTAGTGTCATATTTTTATCAATTGAGGATGATTGTCAAGTGTCAGAATCTTAATAGGAGTTATGCTTTGTTGAGGGGGTTGTATGCACAAAATAATGGTATGATGTCAGCTGTGACATGCATGCACGTTCTGGCATCTATAACCCACGCTAATGATGTATTCAAGCAGTTTCCTTGCCCGCTTGATTCAGAACTGGTTACTGATTAATTGGATTATGCTGCTGATTAATCATAATTATTTAGGCAGTTGGCAGTTCTTAATTGGCCACCTGATTGTTGGATTCAGCAACTGATTATGGTCTCTTAGTCTAATTTTAGGAACAGTAAATTAGACGTTTTCTAGCTTTATGAGTAGCCTATAGGTTTTCCTTCACATCACTGGCTTATTGGTCGTTTTAGGGAAATTGGATATCAGTCATTTCCCTGCTCTGCTTCATCCATCTGGGACTTGCTGGTGGGAGGCCCAATAAACGATCAATATTCAAGATATGAAGTGGATGTGTGCAAACTGTGGTCATGTGTAGTAGTTTAAGAATAACGTAGTTCAATTGTGTAGGATTCCTATATGTGTTGGACATATTAGAGGTTAGAAGGAACCTGTATATGGGTGTAAGTATCCAGGAGAAAGGGGTGATCACGTGTCAGTTAGAGAGGGAGTCCTGGGTAGTTACCTAGTAGCCATATGTTGTGTGGGTGTCGATTTGAGTATACAAAGGGATATGAGGGGGATGCCTTTGTTTAAACTTGTGTGTTGGGAGATAGATATATGTGTGCATATGTGTGTGTATCAAGAAGTTAGTAGACAGTGGCTGATATGCCAATGCATAGGCATGTGGCTCTATAGTGCGGCATCCTAAGGAAAAAAAATAGGTGCAGTAGATGGCAGCAGGGTGTACACCTAAACCTGGCAGCAGTAGCTGCAATTCCTGATGTATCTTGTGTATAATATGTATGAGTAAACCTTATGATAAATGCAAGTTATAGCAATAACTGCAGGAGGTTGGTTCAGTTTCCTGTTTAGATAGGTATCCATATAGGTGCAGCAGATGTGGGGTGTCCATAGTATGATCAATACATTATCCAAATCCGATCATGTCAAGATTTGCCCTATGGCAGGGTATATGTAAGTGCTATTTGGGTCATTGTATAGGGAGTGGCAGTAGTATGTTCAACATTCAGGTGTGTACAGAAATAAATGGGTATCCAATGGTTGGACTGTCATGATTAGATTTCCCTTGTATCAAACAGATAATGTCATGTTAGATTTCTCTTTGTATCCAATAGATATTGTTAGGTTAGATTTTCCCTTGTATCGAATTGGTACTGTTAGGATATATTTCTCTGGTATCAAATTGGTACTGGCATGTGGACTTTCTCTTGTATCAAATTGATACTGATATGCTAGATAACCCTATGTATGCCTTGTTATCAGTGTTGAAGTTATCGAGTAGGCTTAATAATGTAAGCTGGTTCAGAGTTTAGGGGTAGCACAGGATGTGTTAGGTAGGCACATAACTTGATGTTCTATGCAAGTACAGTAGGTAATAGGTTATAGTTAAAACATTAAGCAAAGGAGATGTTGCATATTGCAATATCATCTCAAAAGACTACAAGGGGATGAATAGGTGTTAGAGTGCCACCTTGGTGCCAGGAATGGGGCTTCAGCTCCTATATAGGCCTACCCAACCTGTACAGACATAACAGAGTCTAGGCTGGTGGTAAAAATGTGCATGATGAGAGGTGTACCTAGTATCATATACTTTACAACAAAATAAATACAAAGGGTGCTAATTTCAGTCGTAGGAACAAGTCTAAAATCAATAGATATAGGGTTATGAGGGTATGGAACAAAGAGGAGGATAAACTAAGAGGCAAGCATAAGAAAGTGGTTGGAGTACTAGAAGACTATAGTTAACATAAAATAAGGGAAGTCACTGATAATGGTAGAGAGGTTAGTCAAAAAGGTGTAATAAACTTAAAGCTAATAGATAGGCAAATTTTGTACTCTCAAATTGTACTTTGATCCTATTAATTTATAAACAGGTTTATTGGACTTTTGACTCCACACTTGGCCCGTGCCAACAGCTCAGGACCACAGGCAAGTATACCTTGCCGAACATATACCGTATTTACATTATTTTCCTCTCTCTATTTTTTTTTTCATACTATCAAATGATTTCCACATTGTGATTGGTGTCCTTGATTGTCTTACTTGTTCTAGATTACGTACACGTATAGAATATTTGATATTGCTTGTCTATTAATCTTCTTCATGATATTGTGTCGTATGATAGAATTGCCAGTTCTACATCTTGTTCTTGACTTGACTATTCTTAACTGGGAGTATCTTGTATTGTACTACAGTTGAGATATACTATAGATTGGGAGTATCTTATATTTTACTACGACCTATAGCCGATTCTTTTATCTTGATATTGCTTGATTGACTTGACTTAAGATATACTATATATTGGAAGTATCTTACATTGTACTATGACCTATAGCATATATTGATTGATTGATTGACTTGATTTGCGACACTATGAATTGGGAGTATCTTTTGGCCCATTGGTCATGGTCAAACCTGATTTTAATAATTGATCAAACTCTGTCTCGATATAAATGCAAGTCAATTCAGATGTTTACCTACGACGTTTTGGACACTGCTCAACGATGGATATCTATTCTGTTCAAGACCGAAGCTGTTTGCCACTCAGAATGTATTTTCTTCAAAATAATATAATTTTTTCATTTTATTGAGTCTAGGAATATATTGTATACCAAGTCGTCCTGGCAAATAGGCTATCCTAAAATTGTTTTTGACAACTGACCTATCTTTTTAAAATGACCTATGTTTTTGAAAAACATCCTTTTACAAAAAGCTTATGAAAGACTTTTCAAAAAGCCAAAATTATTTTTCTCAAAATCAACTGACCAAACCCTGACAGAACTCGGCCAAAGTTCGGCCAGAGTTCGGCCAAGTTGAACGTTATGTGAACGTTTGATTTTGAACTTGGTCTCCCTTTAGTTGCGGTTTGTTACAAAGAGTTCTGTCCGAATTTTGCCCGAATTCTGACAGAGTTCTGCCTTTGGAAAAACTATAAATAGAGAAGGATTTCGATCATTTCAAATCACCAATTCACTTTCAATCTCTTCTCTTCTAAAGCTTAGATTTCTTCGAAAGAGTTCTAAAAAGCTTCCATTTTTAAATCCCAAGCCAGTTACAATCCTCTAGTCGATTTGCCAGTACGGTACGGTCTAGAAGTTTCAGAGCGATTGTAATCAGAGGCTTGATTGAAGATACAACTCTTCACAATTGAAGTTGGTCGAGTTTTTTGTATCAAAGCACGCGTCTGTAGAAGTCGCAAGGACTTCGTATGAAAACTTGCGAGATTTTCTAATAGTGGATTCAACTGGAAGCTAGAGTTCTTCCGATTGGACTAGTCCTTAAAAGAGGGAAACTAGTATAAATTTTGGTGTTTACGTTTGCCTTCTGATCACCTTTTTATTACTGTTATTTATTTTGTGATTATTATTATATCTGTGATCTAATTGCTAACGAGTTTTTTAATTAGAAATATTCCGCTGCCTACTCTATTCACCCCCTCTAGAGTATTCTGCTTTACGATTTCGTTCCTACAATTGGTATCAGAGCAGGTTCTCCATCTAGAGGTATTATATTCCGATCCAATTGTTCCTACAATTGGTATCAGAGCGGGTTATATAGGTAAAGCATGGTAAAATTACAGTTATATTTAATTGTTATATAGATCACAGCATTACACATGGCAACTGTGAAATTCACAAGTGAAGGCCAAGCCACAAACAGACCTCCACTGTGTGACGGCACAAATTATACTTATTGGAAAACACGTATGAGTTTCTTTCTGAAATCTCTTGATTTTGACTTATGGTCTGTAGTTATTGACGGCTATAAAAAGCCCCCTTGTATTAATGTTGATGGAGTTTTAGTTAAAAAAAACCATGACAAATATACAGAGGATGAAAAGAAAAAGGCCAGTCTTGACGCACGTGCTATTAACGCTCTATTTTGTGCTTTAGACAGAACTGAATTCAACAGGGTGTATACCTGCACAACATCAAATGAAGTGCGGAAACTTCTCGATGTAACCCACGAAGAAACAACACAAGTCAAGGAGTCAAAGATCAGCAGACTTACTCAGGAGTACGAGGCGTTCAAAATGAAGCCAAGTAAAACAGTCACCCAGATGTTTACAAGATTCTTGGATATTCTAAATCCTTTGTCTTCACTAGGTAAGGATTACAGTAACTATGAGAATATTCGCAAACTTCTACGAGCTCTTACAAAGAACTGGATTCCAAAGGCTACAACAATTATTAAAGGGAACGACCTCTCAACAATGCCTCTGGAAACACTCATGGGTAAGCTACTCACTCACGATTTAGAACTTCAAGACTTTGAAGATGCTACACCAAAGGAGAAGTCAGAGAAGTCGATCGCTCTCAAGGCTCAACATAGAAGAACTGTCGAAGACGACTCTGATGACAGTGACTCCGACTCTAAAGATCAAGCTCTTCTGGTAAAAAAATTCAAGAAGTTTATAAGATTTAACAGGAGAACAAAAGAAAGCAACAACAACAACGAGGAAGATCCTATTTGCTACGGATGCGAGAAGAAAGGACACATGAAGAAAGATTGTCCAACAACATCATCATTAAAGAAAAACAAAAAATATAACAAAGGCTACCTGAAGAAATCTATATCAAGAAAGTACACCAACACAAGCTTATGGCATGAAAGTGAAGCTAGCAACTCAGAAGACGATCAATCAGATGACGCTGCAAAAGTATGCTTGATGGCTTGCGATCAGGTAATTACTAATCCCCTATTTGATCCTTATGATGATTTCACCTTCGAGCAACTAGAAAAGGCTTTCAGTGACCTGCTAAATGATTACAGAAAACTACGTAGTAAATATGAAACCTCTAAGAAGGTACTCAAAGAGTACAAAGATGAACTAGAAAGACTTACCGACCAACTAGATCATGTTAGAAATAATGACTCTTTAAATGAGTTTGGTGAGCTTTCTTCTATTAAGTTGTTGTTACACGAGACTGATAAGCTATCCGAAGAAAAAGACCAAACTATCATCCAGTTAAAGGAAGACCTATCTAAGGAGAGAAAAAGTCTCCAATGTGCACAGGTCAGATTAGAATCACTCACATCTGACTATACTAGATTATATGATACTTCCAAAAAGTTGGAAATTAGTTTAGGAAAACGGCCTGAAGTTGCTGCTTCCTATTCTAACATGTGTCAATTACTGAATCATCGGAACACGCCCAACACTGTCAGACCAAACCATACCAAAACTATGCCCAAGAAGACTAATAGGCATGCATTCTTCTATACTAGAAAACCAAAACCTACCAATCATGTACCTCACACTACTTTCAACACTCAACATGCTAAATATCATTATTGTGGCCTCATTGGTCATATATTTTCTGCATGTAGAATCAAAAAGTTAGTAGATTTGAATGTTTATGCATGGATACCAAAAACTAACCAGTCAGGTCCCTACAAGAAATGGGTACCAAGAGTTTCATCTGCAAATTATTTTGTAGGTGGGACGCCCTTCACATGCTAGGAGCAAAATGGATCCTCGACAGCGGTTGCTCACGGCACATGACAGGTGACGCTTCATTATTCGCAACACTGTCAAAGAAGAATAAAGAAGGATACGTCTCCATCGGTAATAATTTAAGAGGGTACATAATCGGTATCGGTGACATTGGTAAGGCTCCCTATCCAGTGATTAAAGATGTTTGTCTAGTTACCGAGTTAAAACGTAATCTGCTCAGCATAAGCCATTTAGCTGATCACGGTTATGGTATTAACTTCGTCAAAGATAAATGTACTATAGTTGATAGTTCAACTGGTAGTACTATATTTGAAGGTATTAGGGAAGACAATATATATGTTTTCTATTTGTTGGAAGATGCTAACAAAGCAGGTAGATGTTTAATGGCCAAAAGCATCGAGAATCAACTATGGCATATGAGACTCGGCCATGTAAACATGGATACAATTTCAAGACTATCTACAAAGAAGTTGGTATGCGGCTTACCGGACATTTCTTTCAAGAAGGATACGGTATGTAGTGAATGTGAAAAGAACAAAGCTACCAAATCTGCATTTAAATCCAAGAACGCTGTGAGTACCTCTAGACCTTTACAACTGTTGCATATGGACTTATTTGGACCCAGTAGAATTGCTAGTCTGGGTGGTAAGTTATATGTATTTGTTATTGTAATGATTTCTCTAGATATACATTGGTTTTTTTTTGCACGCAAGAATGATGTATTATCAGAATTCGTCACCTTTTGTAAGAAAGTACAGAATGAAAAAGGGTTCATGATTACTCGCATACGTAGTGATCATGGCAGCAAATTTGAGAATGCAGAATTCAAGCAATTTTGTGATACACATGGTTATTTGCATGAATTCTCTTGCCCTAGGACTCCGCAACAAAATGGAGTTGTAGAATGTAAGAACAGAACTCCATCTGAAATGGCTAGAGTAATGTTAAACCAGTTTAGTCTACCTAGATACTTTTGGGCTGATGCTGTCAATACAGCATGCTATATTCTCAATAGGGTTCTAATTCGACCAATATCGAAGAAGACTCCCTATGAACTATGGTCTGATAGAATACCAAATGTTTCATATTTCAAGATTTTTGGTTGTAAATATTTTATTCTTAATACTAAAGACAATTTGAGTAAATTTGATAAAAAGTCCGATGAAGGTATATTTTTAGGTTATGCAGCAAAGATCAAAGGATACAGAGTCTTCAACAAAAGAACCATGATCATCGAAAAATCAATCAATGTCAAGTTCGATGAGCTAAATCAACACTTAGACGATGATGACAATGAAGACATAATCACACCAAGTACAGCTACTACAAAACCTTCATACAGAGATGCAGAACCATCACATTAAGCATCAGATGAACCTTCAAGCAAAGAAGCCGGAACTAGCAATCCTGAGACTACACCAAAAGAGATGAAATTCTTGGCTGATCATCCAAAGGACTTGGTAATTGGTAAAATTACCAAGGATGTAAGTACTCGTTCCTCTAATAAAGATATAGCTTCTTGTGTTGCCTTTGTTTTGCAGTTTGAACCCGAAAATATTGAAGAAGCATGTAGTGATAATTTTTGGTTAGATGCTATGCAAGAGAAATTAAACCAATTTGAACGAAATCAAGTTTGGGAACTTGTTCCCAAGCCCATTGATCATTCGGTCATTGGCACCCGATGGGTATTCCGAAACAAACTGAACGAGAATGGTTTAGTGACTCGTAATAAGGCTCGATTCGTAGCTCAAGGATACAATCAAGAAGAAGGTATCGACTACGATGAGACTTATGCCCCAGTTGCGAGATTAGAATCCATTCGCATGTTATGTGCATTTGCATATTTTCATAATTTTAAGTTATTTCAAATGGATGTCAAAAGCATATTTTTAAATAGTTTTATAAAAGAAGAAGTATATGTAGCTCAACCTCCCGATTTTACTGATTTTAAATTTCCCGAATATCTTTTCAAGTTGAAGAAAGCCTTATACAGTTTGAAACAAGCCCCTCATGCTTGGTACGATCGTCTAAGCTCTTTTCTACTTGATAATGGTTTTTCAAAAGGAAAGGTTGACACTACATTATTTATAAAATATTTGAATAATAATATTCTTTTGATTCAAGTCTATGTAGATGATATTATTTTTCGATCTACTGATGAATCTCTTTCTCAAGAATTTTCAAAGTGTATGCAAAATGAGTTTGAGATGAGCATGATGGGAGAGCTGAAATTCTTTCTCGGACTACAAATCAAACAAACCAACAATAGGACGTTCATAAATCAAACAAAGTACACAAAGGATCTATTAAAGAAGTTTGGCCTGGAAGCAGTCAAGCCACTTAGCACTCCAATGGCAACATCAACCAAGCTTGATATTGATGGACAAGGCAAACCCGTCGACATACATAAGTATCGAGGTATGATCGGTAGCTTACTGTATTTAACGGCTAGTCGACCATACATTATGTTTAGTGTTTGCTTATGTACATGTTTTCAAGCTAATCCTAGGGAATCACATCTGTGCGCAGTTAAGCGTATCTTCCGATACCTTAAAGACACTTCTTTTATCGGCTTATGGTATCCCAAAACCATATTATTTGACCTAACCGGTTATTCTGATGCTGATTTTGCCGGATGCAAAGTAGATAGAAAAAGCACTAGCGGCACATGTCATTTTCTAGGAAAAGCTCTAGTCTCTTGGTTTAGTAAGAAGTAAAATTCTGTTGCATTATCGACAACCGAGACTGAGTGTATCGCCGTAGGACGTTGTTGTGCACAAATTTTATGGATGAAACAAACTTTAGAAGACTATGGATTGCATTTTACAGACATACCCATTTTCTGTGACAACACTAGTTCTATTAATTTGACTAAGAATCCAGTATCTCACTCTCGTACTAAATATATCGAGATTAGACATCACTTTCTTAGATATCATCAACAAAATGGAGATATAGACCTTGTATACATACACACAGAATCACTTAGCTGACATACTCAAAAAACCTCTAGCGGAAGATCGTTTTAATTATTTACGTCGAGAATTCGGAATTTTAGATGTCAATAATATTAATTAATTTTGTTTTATTAATTATTTATTCAATACTCATTAAATGTTTTTGAGACATGACTAAAAAGAGTCTGTCTGTCACTACGACTACGGTCGAAGCGAAGTAGTATTTAAGAGTTCCCCGGTGAACCTCCGTTAGCTGGAACAGTACTCCTACAGCTAATCTGAGACAGATGCTGAGTAAAGAATATTAATTTATAAAATAATATTACTTATATTATTTTGAAATTTAAAATTACTAAACTCTGAATTAAACATTTGAAACGAATTGATGAAAAAGATGTGTCCCCATAATTTTTTTTACATATATAGCCAGGCAACCCTTGGCAAATTCGGTCCGAGTTCGGTCTGAATTCGGCCAGAGTTCGGCTGGGTATATATATGTACCAGTCAGAACCGGAGGCCTCCTCTTCTTCATTCTTCCAAACCTCATCAAAACAGCAGCAGCCGTGCCTCGAAAACCCTAGTTCTTCTGCAACTACCTTCTTCCAATCCACGTGGAGATCTTCGTCCAAAATTTGGATTCGTGCGGAGAATCTCGTTCTCTCCAGCATACCTGATTCTCGAAAGATATAATTTCTTCTCTCCACCACTTTCCAACTATTAGGGTGTCTAGTTTTTTTTGGGATAGAATGCCTAAGGGATTTAATCCTTTCAAGATGAAGAAGACATACGCCAGTGAAGAGGCATCGTCTTCTGATCCGCATACGAATTCTCTCTTTTCTCCGGTCCAATCGGATGACGGTGCATCGGACGAGTTTTATTTCAAAACTCCCGACCAAGCCCTACTTTGGTATGCCGATCTCATTATGCGTATTATTTGTACCGGATCTCCGATCAAATGAACTGTCTTTTCCGACCATCGTCCTTACTTTGAGGCATTAGCACTTTGCCACTTTACAATTCCCTATAGCTACTAATGCCATTAGACTATTTTACTGTAATTTCGTGTTAGACACTTTTACCGCGAGAACACGTGTCGGAGGGATATATATCGAGTTTAATGATGAAACGCTAGCAAAAATCCTTGTTATTCCAAACGAAGGTGCCCCGCTCGATGACATCACTAATTTCGATTTACCCGATGGTACGACTCTCGTTAGTTTCAAGAATGAGCTTTGTGCGCCCGCACGTACTCGTCCTGGAAAGTTCAAGGCCAATAACTTGAACTTGTTTAACTACGAATTATTTTGCATCATCTATTCAACTCTACTTCTAAAATCTACTTCCAAAGATGATATCACTGCACTTGAGCTTTCTGCTTTATATCACATTATTAAGAGGATTCCTTTCTCTGTCCCTAAGACTATCATTCAGATGATGGGTAGATGTCGCAGAAGAGACCGCAACCTCTCATATGCGATGATCATCCCACGCATCTTTCAGAGATTCGATATTGACTTATCTACTTGTGCTCTTGTCCCTGAGCCCAAGTTCCTCAAACTCTCTCGTCGCAGCATTGTCACTGTTCCTCCACCTACTGCATCTGCTCCTTCTGTACCTACTCCCACAGCACCTGGTCCTCCTCAGTCTTACCCTATAACATTTGAGGGTATTTATCAGCAACTATCAGATCTGCAGTTATTTTATGTTGACGCTTCCAGGGAACATGAGTTCCGTGACGTGAATCGATTCTAGGCTATTGCCAACTCCTTCGCCGATCTAAGATTTTCATAGACGGATCACTCTGCTAGCTCTCTACATGGAGACCCTTCTGTTTTTGGCTACCGTATTGATCATGAGGCGGTCCACTCTCTGTTCTAGCCAGGGAACGCTTACGATTGGTATCGTACTTCTGGTGCCACTCCTCATACTTCTGGAGCCGGCACTTTTGGAGCTGGTCCATCTGGACATGCTGGCGCTATAGCCGATGATGATGAGGATGAGGATGATGATTTCTGAGATGTTACTATTTACGACTGTCTATTTTGTCTTATATTTATTTGGCAATGCTCCGACATTCCAAGAATTATCAGTACTCTTATTTTGGTTATGATTTATGATTTATATAGACATATGTGTAATACCCCAGAACAAGAATACTGGAGAGCGGGGGCGTACATAGCCAGCTACGTATATTGAAGTGCAATCCACCTCGCTATACGGTTATGGCTGTCTAGATACATGAGAGTTTAACTACAAGCCAACAGTCTCCTATGGTCATGAACAAGCCTATTGTCTCAATTTCAAGCAAGCAATAATAGTTACAAGATGTCATAGCACCAAATATATAATAGCGAGGCATCCCATACATTACATATTGGATGATCATGAAGCTAGTCGTACAAAATATCAAGACAAGCAAGAGTTCAGTCATATATGATCAACCCTAGGATCTGTCAATCATGTTACAGCCCGTAGGCAGATAGTAAATAAAGGTATAATACGAGCTAACACGTGCTCGCCAGCTAAACGCCTCAAAAGAATAATTTTTACAATAAAGTGGGAGGACAAAAAGAAACCCACTCGCTGCCAGGGTTACGCCTGGTGGTCACCATCTGGCTGGAAGACAGGTGGATCCTCTGGTGTTGCTCCGATATTTGGCCACACAAAACCAGCTGGGTCAGACCCCAGAAAGAGCAAGTGCCAGAAAGGAGGCTTCACTTAGGAACTAAAACCAGCATATCACAATAGAATATTAAAGATAAATAATAAATAAAGAACTAATAATAATAGAGATAAAAACAGTAAACTGAGTACGAATAAACCATTCAAGTAGCCAGGTCACAACCCTTAAACCAAACAAGGACCGGGGTTGCAGCCCTTCACCTGAATAGAAACCCGTCTCAAATACTATTGGTACAGTGAAGACAATAAACGAAGAGAGGACACAGAACTGCTCTGGGAGCCAGGTTACAACCTTGAAACCAAACAAGGACCGGGGTTGTAACCCTTCGCCTGAACAGAACTGGACCCCTGATCTTTATTGCTATGGCCAGTATAAATAATCATGGTATTAAGGTAAGATAAAATATGACGAACATGGCTTGGGGTTGCAATAAGACAATAAACAAAAAGAGGACATAGAACTGCTCTGGGATCCAGGTTACAACCTTTAAACCAAACAAGGACCGGGGTTGTAACCCTTCGCCTGAACAGAACTGGACAGCCGATCGTTATTGTTAAGGCAAGCATCAATAATCATGTCATGTCACAATCTTGCACAGGATCAGGATAAGACTAGGCTGGAATAAACTCCATCCAATCAATCACGGCCAATCAAGAGTACGGCTTGATAATTTTAACTAACTATGGTTATCACAGGCCTAGTTACTAGCAAGATGCAATGAGATTATCCCAACAGCCACAAGCCCTGCAGACCATCCGGTTATCCCGGTCGAATGTCCGTTTATGAAGAATGCAACACGTGACTGTGTGCTGGAAATGTGCCCTACTCGTCGGTAGGCTACAAGTCCACTTGAGCGCCCAGATAACGGGATTGCCTGTAGCTAGGAAATTTCTTTATGACTACTGGATTATTCTAGTTATTAGTCTTAGTTGAATTCAGTAGGTACCCCTGACCGTGGTATTCAGGGGTCCCTGTCATAGACATGATGCAAGACAAGACTGGTTTATTTGTAGAAGCACAATCGTCCACGGTATCAAGAGGAGGATTACTAGCATGTCGAGATAGCCGTCGCAACGGTGTTCCAGATTACATGTCATGTTTACTTGTCAAGAGTGCGCCACGACGGGCCACTATCCTGTTCTATCCTTAGATTATAATAATTGAGAAAACTTGCATAAAATAGCTAATAACATATTATTGAAGCCAAGTAAAAGATCTACAACTTTTATGTTGGAAGTTGGGAGAAATTCAAGCCACAATTCAGCCAAATAGGACTTAAAACAGGCAAAATTGGCCCTATGCGGCATTCTGCGGCACTATTCATTCCATACGGCACTATTCATGCTCATGCGACTGCGGCACTATTCATTCCTGCAGCTGTGGCACTATTCATGCTCAAGCGGCTACGGTACTATTTATACGGCACTATTTATCCATGCGGCTGTAATACTATTCATGCGGCACTATTCATTCCTAAGGCTGCGACACTATTCATCTCATACGGCTGTGATACTATTCATCTCATGCGGCTACGGTACTATTTATTCCTACGGCTGCAGCACTATTCATCTTATGCGACTGCGGCACTATTCTTCCCATGCGGTTGCGGCACTATTCATCTCATGCGGCTGTGGTACTATTCATCTCATACGGCTGCGACACTATTCATTCCTGCGGTACTATTCATCCATGCGGCTACGACACTATTCATTCATGCGACTGTGGCACTATTCATGCTCAAGCGACTGTGGCACTATTCATGCGGCCCTATTCATCGTCCCTGCCAAAATCAGGACATATGAACTAAAAATGGCTAAAAATGCTTTTGACCATAACTTCCTCAAAACACGTCGAAATATAACTTTTCAAAGGTCTATTTTGGGTAAAATCGAATTCTCTACAACATGGAACAATCAAAACATGAAAATAATAAAGTTTAATAGATCAAAACCCAAAAAAAACCAAAAATAATACTCACTTAGATCTACATGAATCCATCCACCAAAATAAAAAATGTCAAGTTCTAAAGTGGCTTAAAATCTAGTAAGAAAGAGAATGGAACAATAAACTTGAGATCCATCGTGACGCAAGTTGCACTTGCCTAGGACTTGCTAGGTGGGAGGAGTAAATGAAGAAGATGAAGAAAATAAATGAAGAAGTGAATGAAGAGAGAGAAGGAGTTGGGTTATATATTAACCCTCTCCATCTCAAACCAAGCCAAGCCAAGTCAGACCAAGTCAAATGGAACCGAACTGATCAAATAAACCAAGTCAAGATTAAACCAAGAGTAGGCTAAGCAAAACAAGCCTAACTACGATCCACCTAATAAATGCCAGAAATCTCATATACGCATACGAAAATACGTATAACAGGAAACGTGAGTGACAACTCTACCCACCTTAAAAGAATTTCGTCCTCAAAATTTAATCAAGAGGCTAGAGATGTCGGGGAAAACTATATTAATCATACGCAGCTATGACTAGCAATCAATCGAGCAATCATTCATGCAAGCAAGGAATTAAAAGCATAAGGCATAAGGAAGACATTTATACCTTATGAGTCAAACAGGTGTGGATATCGTGAACGAATATCATCCTCACGCTCCCATGTTGACTCGCCCAAAGAGTGATGACCCCAAGCAACACGGACTAAACTAATAGTCTTATTCTTGAGCACCTTCTCTGTTCGATCCAAAATCGATACGGATCTTTCCTCATACGAAAGGTTGGTACCAACAACCAATTCCGAATAATCAAGGACATGACTCGGATCCGAAATATACTGTCGCAATTGGGACACATAGAATACGTCATGTACCTCACATAACGACGGTGGAAGAGCGAGACGACAGGACACATCACCTACTCGCTCAAGGATATCGAACGGCCCTATGTACCTAGGACTAAGCTTTCTCCGTACGTCGAATCAAATGATGCCACGGGTAGGCGAGATCCTAAGGAACACGTGGTCGCCGACTGAAAACTCAAGGGGACGTCGATGAGAATCGGTCCAATGGCGTTGTCGATCTTGGGCAACTCGAAGATGATCTCTGACTCTCTTGACCACCTCAACGGTATGAGCAATCATTTCTGGACCGAGCATCTGCCTCTCTCCGATATCGTCCCATACTAACGGGGATCGGCACTTCCTACTATACAGTGCCTCGAACGGTGCCATCTGGATGCTGGCCTGGAAACTGTTGTTGTACGAGAACTCCACCAGGTACAGGTGATCTTTCTACGAACCAACGAAGTCGAGCGTACAAGATCTTAACATATCTTCGAGAGTCTGGATCGTACATTCTGACTGGCCATCTGTCTGTAGGTTATATACTGAGCTTAACTGGAGGCGAGTCTCCAAACTCTCTTGCAGGCTACACTAAAAGTACGACATAAATCTGGAATCTCTGTCCGAGTTGATAATGACTGGTATACCTTGCAATCTGACAATCTGTCGGAGATATATCTTTGCTAGCTGAGCCGTCGACTGACCAACTATGAACGGGAGAAAGTGAGCCACCTTTGTGAGCGTGTCTATGACAACCCAAATAGCGTCTCTGCCAGCTGGGGATCTAGGTAATCCAGTCATAAAATCCATGGTTATATGCTCCCATTTCCACTCTGGAATTGGCAATGGTTGAAGTAGTCCAGCTGGTCTCTGATGTTCAGCCTTAACTTGTTGGCAGACTAAACAACGAGAGACAAACCGGACTATCTCCCTCTTCATGCCATTCTAACAGAAGTGCTGGCGGATATCATGGTACATCTTTGTGCCCCCGGGATGAATAGAATACTACGAACTGTGGGCCTCTGTCATGATCTTCGGTCTGATATCTCTATTGGGTACACAAAGATGCTTTCCATGTCGAAGTGTACCGTCTTCATGGATACATAACTCTGGTCTTCGTTCTGCCTCACACTCTGCTCTGAGTCGCCGAAGCTTGGAATCTGCTGACTGCGCCATCCGGATCCTCTCGACTAAAGTGGACTGAACTTGCATGCTGACCATCAATGCCACACTGGAAGGGAGGACAACTTCTATACCCATCTTATGAAGATCGGCTAACAGCTCTGGTTGCGCTGTTAGGAAATAAACTTTGGCTCTCCTGCTCAATGCATCCACAACAACGTTGGCCTTTCCAGGATGATACGGCTGGTTGACATCATAATCCACAAGTAGCTCCAGCCACCTCCTTTGACGCATGTTAAGATCCTTCTGGGTGAAAACATACTTCAGGCTCTTGTGGTCGGTGAAGATCTCTACCCTATTACCGTACAAGTAGTGCCTCCGCAACTTAAGTGCAAACTACTGCTGCCAGCTCTAAGTCATGGATTGGGTAATTCTTCTCATGATAACAAAGTTGTCGTGACGCATATGCTATTACCTTTCCATGCTGCATCAAAACAAACCATAAACCTCTGCCCGAAGCATCACAAAACACTGAGAATCCTCCGGTTCCATCTGGAAGCATGAGAATAGGAGCCGTCATCAAGTCTCGCTTCAACCTCTCAAAAGAATCCTGGTACTCTGCTGTCCAAGCAAACTGCACATCCTTGTGGGTCAACTGGGTCAATGGTGCTGAAATTTGAGCAAAGTCTGAAACAAATCGCCGGTAGTAGCCGGCCAAGCCAAGAAAACTGCGAATTTTTGCCACTGTGCTAAGTACCGGCCATGTTTTAATGGCCACGATCTTCTGGGGATCCACTTCAACTCCTCTTCGGGTGATTATATGACCCAAGTACGAAATACGATCGAGCCAGAACTCGCATTTACAGAACTTCGCATATAATTGGTGCTCTCTGAGAATCTGAGAACCACACGGAGATGCTGCTCATGCTTCGCCTCACTCTTGCTATAGACTAGGATGTCATCTAGGAACACAATCAAGAACTGATCCAAATAAGGCATAAAGATACGATTCATGAGGTCCATGAATACTGCCGGCGCATTGGTTGCTCCAATGGCATCACAAGGAACTCCCAATGCCCATATCTCGATCTAAAAGCTGTCTTCGGGATGTCCTGCTCTTTGACTCGGATCTGATGGTATCCTGACCGCAAGTCGATCTTCGAGAATACTGCTGCCCCCTTGAGTTGATCAAACAAGTCATCTATCCTCGGGAGAGGGTATCTGTTCTTGATTGTCACTGAGTACAAGGTATGATAATCTACACATAATCTGGACGTACCATCCTTCTTTTTTACAAGAAGCATTGGGGCTCCCCAAGGTGATCCACTAACACGAATGAATCCCTTGGTTCTGAGTTCTTCAATCATCTTGTATAATATCTCTAGCTCTGACGGCGCCATCCTGTAGACTCTCTTTGACACTAGGACTGTCCCGGGAATCAAGTCAACGGTAATCTCGATCTCTCGCTCTGGCGGCATCCCTGGAAGCTCTTCTGGGAAAACACCTGGAAACTCTTCGACTATCTGAGGTAACTCTACTACTACTACTGCCATCCGCAATACTGGAGAAGAAGGTTCAACTTCGCCTCGGGAGAAGGAAAACTTCGGCTCGCCTGGAATGCTAAAAATAACCCTATCAATGTGGCAGTCTATCCTAGCATCTGGTCCCTCAACCAATTCATCCCAAAGACCACATCATAATCGGCCAATGGGAACTCTATCAATCTAGCAGGGAATTCTCTACCGCTAACTACGATTCGACACGAGGAAAATACTCTATCTACTCCCACAAGTCAGTTACCAGTAAGTATATTGAGCCTTACTGACAATGACTCGGGCTCCAGTCCTACCCGTATCGCGAATCGTGCAGGCATAAATGAATGTGATGCACCAGAGTTAAATAATACTGAAGCTGGAAAGGTGTTGACGAGAAAAGTACCTGCCACTACCTCTCCTGGTGCTAATCCTTCTTCTCCCATGGTCAAGGCCAGTACTTGACCATGTCCGCTGGGTGCGGGTCCCCTCTACTAAAAATTCCTCTGCCTGCTCTGGATCAGGACTTGGGCTTGGGAATACTGCTACGGTCTCTGCTGCTGGAATGCCTGGGCCTGCGTTGGAAATGGCCTCGGTAACGGGTACTGCAACTGCTACTTGTTTCACTTAACAAAATGCCAGAAAAATTGGCTTTTGAAAATAAAACGAGAAAAAGTACAAGAAGTATAAATTGTTCTGGGAAGTATTGCTATGGAAGTCTGATCTGAAAGCGATCACTTTCTTCCTTGGACCATACGATGATGATGAAGATTACTGCTTGAAGATGAACAACCGGAAGAACTAACTCACCATAAAGGTATCGACGCACTTGGGCACTGATGGCGAGGACGAATGCTTTCATGCTTTGCTTCACTCTGTTCTGAAAGAAAGGTTGAAGAAGAATGCTCTGGAGAATCAAAATCTCTGAATTCTAATCTCTCTGTTTTCTCTCATCCTCTCTCTATGTCTGATATATGAGAAAAATAAGTCTATTTATAGACTTGGCTTCTTGTGCGTAAAAACTCAACAAAAGTTCCGTCTTTACGCTAACAACTGCCACCCATGACCGAAGTCATCCTCTGCATATGTTGACACGTATCCCATCATTTCAATAAGAATAGGATACATGTACACACGTTCTTCAAAATATGTGGCATGAAAGCCATGTAGGCAAACCACGTTCCAAATTGGTCAGAAAGAATAGGGCGTAAAAACAACCCAAATATACTCTGAGCTTAAAGCAGTAGACTAGGCGTAAAATAGCCCTGATATTGACTTCCCGCGTAAAGTGGTTGTTAAACAACCTTAAGCGTAAAAGCAGCCCAAATAAACTTTATGCACACGTCAACTTTTGAGCGTAAAAACTCATAAAGTCTCCATGCGTAAAAGAAGCCATGTTGTGAGCGTAAAATATCTCAGTCCACATACTAAACGACAACATTGGTCTCTGTGTAAAACAAATCCCTTTGAATTTTGCAATATATGCCGCCAGTAAATCTTTATGACAGACTTTGCATTAAATGCAAGACTTGACAGCTTTGTCCAGCGTAAAGTGGTTAGCTTATCTCTGGCGTAAAACCATTGGCTTAGACCCGAGCGTAAAATGGTTAGCCTATCTTAGGCGTAAAGTGGATCATTTGGTTGGAATGATCCATCTCTTTGACTCATTCTATGAAGTACTTTTACGCTCCTATAAGACCCCCTTAAAAGTTTTCAAATATCTTCAATTTGAAACACTTTGAACAGAAGCGTAAAAGTCAGGATTTGACCAGTCAGCGTAAAAATCAAGGAATGATGTCGGTCAATACTTAACCGTCATAATGAATTTTCTTCTTGAAACTTTCGAATGCTTCTTCATCTCCCCGAGTTTGCATTAATAATGAGCAGTTTTCCATAAGCAATATGAAGAGTTGATTTGATTGTATAAATAAGGAGAAATTCTTCATTCTTGCCATTCATCCTCATATTGTCATGGCACCAAAGAAAGAGATTAACAACGAAGAGGCTCCGAGCTCCAGGATTGATTTTGAGTGAGCATGCAACTTTATAGAGTGCTTTGGACTGACTCCAGTAGTCTTTGGTCGTATAAATGGTGGCCCCTCAACTGCGTACGAAGGATCAGGTGATGCAGAAGCATTCCTCAATCTGATGTGATGCGTCGCTCCGGGATCCGCAACAAGCACGAGTTAGGTGCCTCCCTTCGTCAGCCCAACGAAGGAGAGAAAAAATAATATTTTATATAGAAGTGTCGTCTATGTATTGCGACTCTTCAACTTATCTGTAGGGGCCTACTCCCCTTTTTATAAATAAAATCTTGAAATTGATCTCATTTGTTGGTACATAGAATTGTTCTACACTTCCTTTGACTGCATCTATGGTTGTTCATTCCCAAGAGAAACAAAACAACACGTGGCATCTATCTTGTGGTCACGAGCGCCTTTTAGTAGGATCTTTCCCAAAATAGACTCACGCCAACCGTTTCTTCAACCCTTATAAATAGATGAGATAAAGAATGTTTTATATATTCTCATTCTCATTCTCATCTTTTCTCTCCGAAGATAGCTACTTTGCAAAATTCATTCTTCAACAAAAGATTGATAATGGTGATGCTTCCGATATCGTTCCCCTGTACGCCCGGTAGCTCTTTGCAAGATTTCACTCTCCAACAAATGATGATCCTTTTAGATGTCGTTCTTCTGTACGCCCGGTCACCAGATATTGAATCAACCATTCTTAGAACCGAACCATTTGACCTTAATGGTAAGTTTGATTCGTAAAACAATTGTCTTCCTTTGAACTTTTTGTTGAAAATAGATGCCCATAAGCGTAAATCCTTGACAGACGTAAAGTCTTATAGGAAAGATGCATATGAAATATTGGCGTCAAAGCCTTGTTGAATATGATGCACATGAAACACGAGCGTAAAGGCCTTGTTGAATAAGGTGCACATGAGGCACGGGCGTAAATCCTTTGTAGATTAAATGCTCATGAATCACTGGCGTAAAAACCTCAGGCGTAAAGCCTTGTTGTACGTGAAATATTGGCGTAAAATCTTGTAGATCAAGTGCACATGAATTACTGGCGTAAAAATCTTGTAGCCTGTTGAAGATGATACTTCTGTTTAAAACAGTTTTTCTTTGTTGTTTTTTGCAGAAGTTTGGCTGAAGAGCTTTTCCAGAACCGGTATCGGCGACTTTGACACTGTGAGGAGCATTCTTCTGACATCAACATCAGGGAGCTCATGCGCTTTTGACGCGCAAATCAGACAACTCAGAACTCTTCGTGGGATAGAAGGGTCTTCCTCTGTTGGTAGGAAGAACGTTTATACACGGAGAGTTGGATGGTGGAGTCAACTCCAACCCAAGAAATTGGGTAGTAGGGTTCCTTTTACGGCAGAACTAGAAATCGTGTCCCAATGCTGGATACATTCCTATCTTCTTTGAAAGGCCGCCACTTCTTCACCAGTTGTATTGGCAGCAACACGTCTTCGGGCTGCCATACTCTGGGATTCTCCTCTCGTCTGAGAGAGAAGACCAGAGTTATTCCTACTGTCCTGGTCGCCATTGAGGCTCAGACAGCAAGGAATTGACACCAACAACGAATCCGAAGAAGAAGATCTAAAGAAGTAATAGATCTCCATTAGATTATCGTTGTTGTATAGAATGAAAATCCAAGATGTAATAGATTTCCATTATGATTATAAGAAAGTCTAAGAATGTAATCGACTTTTATGATGATATGAGAATGGAATGACAAGTCTTCTATACTCAATGATTTGTATCTATCCAGAGGTAATGTAAACATAATAGATCTCGTCTTCTGTTTTAAAGCATACAATACTATCAGAGGTAATATGGACATGATAGATCGTATCAAAAGAAAACTAGATTAATATCTATGCAGAGGTTAAATGGACATGATAGATAAGAAAAACAAGTAGATTTAACGTTTATCCAGAGGTCTTGAGAACATGATAAATATAAATCCAACTTTCTATACCAACTGGTAAGATAGAAGATTAAAATTTCTCTCCAAAGAGACGAGTAATCAGCTTAACCAAACCTTGGTAGCTGGGGATTAAGGAAGACAGATGTCATTGGGGATGTATACCAATATTGATAAAAGAATGAATAAACCAACATATCTTTCGGGAAAAGAAAAAGGTCAATTCAATTCCATAATTAAATGGATGAATCTGATATAATGAACGGACAGGCCTTTTCGGGAATGAAAAGTTATTTTCAATTTCAAAGACCGGTTCTTAACAGATCTCTCCTATAAATAGGCGAGAACTCTTTGTAACGTTTCATTCTTATTTCCACTCCTCTATTGGAAATGTCTTTCAAGGATATGCAGCAAAAGAATGAAGTCTCCCTAAAGGTTGAGGACGTCATCGAGACACATCCCGTTGAGCCAATTGTGTCAGGCCCAACCGAAGTAGACAAAAACTCTTCTACGCCCAAGCCACCGCAAGACATCCTTGCTTTCTTAGTAGAGCCAGGAAAAACTCCTGAAGAAGAAGCACTGAGGATGGCTGCCTGTAAATTTTGATGAGCTCAGGCAAATGCCTTTGATGCATTAGCTGACTATGTATTCAATAAGGAAGGCAGTGGTCCTCGTCCTTAATCCTTTATTCAGAACAGAAATAAAAAGAAATTTTATTTTCATTCTGTCTTTTTTATACATAGTATTTCTTAAGAAATTTGCCATTAATCGACATTATGAGTAGATCTCCATTGGTTTTGATAACCGATAGGCACCATTAGAAAACACGGTCTCAATTACATAAGGACCTTCCCATTTCTCTTGGAATTTCCCTTTGCTTTTGTGAGTCATCACCATCGGTCTTCGAACAGCTAAAACCAGTTCGCCAACCTTGAATACCCTCTCTTTAACTTTACGATTGAAAGTTCGAGATATACGAGCTTGATATAGCTCAATATGCTGTTGTGCTTGAAGACGCTTCTCATCCAATCCTTCAAGTTCTTGGAGTCGTAAGCGATCATTATTCTCTATAGTTAGCTCATTATCAATAGCTATTCGAAGAGATGGAATCTGGATTTCCAATAGGAGGACAGCTTCACATCCATAAACCAATAAAAATGGTGTAAAACTTGTAGGAGTCCGGACTGTTGTTCGATAAGCCCATAAACATTCTCCAAGTTCTTATTCCAATCACGTTTATTAGAAGAGACGAACTTTTTGAGAAGTTTAATGATTGTCTTATTGAAAGCTTCGGCTAAACCATTAGCAGCTGGATTATAAGTCGTAGAAGCCAAATTCTGAATTTGATTCTTATCACAGAACCGATAAAATGCCTGACTGGCAAATTGTGGTCCATTGTCATGAATTATTCGTCGAGAAATCCCGAAGCGATAAATGACATGATGTTTGATGAAGGTGATCACATTAGATATTTTTACTTCAGCAAGGGGAACTGCTTCTGCCCATTTAGAAAAGTAATCGATTATAGCCAATATAAATCGATGTCCCTTAACAGAAGGAGGGTTGATCGGACCAATGATATCCATACCCCAAGCTTCGAAGGGCCAAGAGGCTGCTGTAGGATGTAGAAATTCAGACGGTCGATGAATAAAATTAGTATGAATCTGACATGCTTACATCTTCTAGCATAGTCTACAGCATCTGCTATCATAGAAGGCCAATAATATCCCATTCTTCGAATACGGTCTTGTAATTTAGGACCTGGCTGCTGAGCACCACAAATGTCATCATGAGCTTCTCGCAGTGTTTTTTGGCTGTACTTTCTGAGAGACAGCGCAGCAAGAGTCCATCATATGAATGACGATATAACATATGTAAAGACGAATCATAATAGAATCCAAATGATCGTCTCTTAATTGATGCAGCTTTTTTTGGATCTTCAGGCAAAATCCCATGAACTGCATAATCAATGAATGGAGTTCTCCAATCCCTCTGTTGGGAACTTGACTCTGTAGTATAACTTTGTTCAATATACAGATTATTCTTGATACAGCATAAATCTCGTCCAACAAAGTAATTGTATTTTGCCTTCGGATTGGAACAGCCAAGTCTGCAGCTAAGCTAGCAAGAGCATCAGCTTCCACATTCGGAGAACGTGGTACAAATTTAATAAAGAATCCTTTGAATGAAAGGACCAACTCGACTACCACTTGATGATAAGGGATGAGATCAGGATTTTTGACTTCATAAGTCCCTCTAACTTGATTAACAATCAATTAAGAATCTCCATAAGCTTCTAGAAACTCAATATCCAATTGTTTACTACTTGGAGACCAATCAATAGAGCATTATATTCTGCTACATTGTTGGAGCATGGCTCATTGAGAGAATATGCACGGTATATGACCATTTTATCAGGAGAAACTAAGACGATTCCTACCCCAGAGACGATATTGCCTTTAGGTCCTACTCGTGATGCTCCATCAAAATATAATTGCCATATGTCATTCTTCAAAGTCTTGTACAATCTACGACTTCATCTGGAATGTCCTCATATAACTTCGATGTTTCAGGTATAGGGTGAGCAGCTAAGAAATTAGCTAATGCTCGTCCCTTCACGGATTTTTGAGGTACATAAACCATGTCATAAGGAGTGAGCAACATCGCCCAGGTAGCTAACCTGGAATTAAGAATGCTCGGTTTTCTCATCAATACCCGAATAGGATTTATTCTGGAGATGACATGAATAGTTTGTCCTGTCACATAATATCTTGTCTTTTGGACAGCAAAAACCAAGGCCAGACATTTCTTTTCCGTAGGAGTATACCTGTATTTAGCTCCGACCATCATTTTGCTAAGATAATAAATTGCCTGTTCATGACCCATATCACTTTTCTGTGCAAGAAGGGCGCCAAGTGAATGATCCAAGGCTCGAATATATAGCAAAAATAGTCTTCCTACCACTGGAGGGTACCAGAACAGGTGGATTTGTAAGGTATTGCTTAATGTCATTGAAGGCTTTTTGACAAGCTTTATCACAAACAAATGATACATCATTCTTTAATAGACAGGAGAAAGGTTGACATCTTCCAGAGAGATTAGATATAAATCTTCTGATATAAGCAATACGGCCCTAAAAGCCATAGAGTTCTTTCAAATTATGAGGAGGACGTATTTCAAGAATTGCTTTAACCTTATCAGGATCAACATGGATATCCTGAGAAGTAATAACAAATCCTAAAAACTTGCCACTAGAAATCCCTAAGAAAGACTTAGTAGGGTTCATTTTCAATTGATGTTGACGCATCAATTCAAATACTATCTTTAAGTCGTGAGTGTGATCATCCTTTGATCGACTCTTAACAGCAATGTCATCTACGTAACATTCAACTGTTTTCCGTAGATGTTCTTGAAAGATGTGCTCATAGCCCGTTGATATGTGGCACCAGCATTTTTAAGACCGAACGCATAACCGTATAGCAGTAAACCCAAGGGGTGTTCGAAAAAAAGTATGCTTCTCATCTTCTGGATGCATCTTGATCTGATTGTATCCTGAGAATTCGTCCATGAAAGACATGCGTTCAAAACTGCATGTATTGTCTATCATGACATCAGTAATGGAAAGTAGGAATTCGTCCTTTGGACAAGCCGCATTAAGATCTCGATAATCTATGCAAACTCGGACTTTTTCGTTCTTCTTCATAACAGAAACAATATTAGCAACCCAATTCGGGTGATGCTCTTCACGAACAAAGCCACATGTAATCAACTTTTTGACTTCTGCTTCAATTGCATCCATCATATCTGGTCTAAAGTGCCGTTGCTGTTATTTTACAGGCTTGACATTAGGCAAAATATTAAGCTTATGAGTAGCAACTTTAGGATCTAGATCCGGCATATCCTCATAACTCCATGCAAAGATGTCAATATATTCTTTGATCAGTTTTATCAACTCTTCCTTTTCATCTTCAGAAAGGTTCTTACTGATGAATATTGGTTTGGACGTAGTTCCATCTCCGACATTAATCTGGATAACATCATCCTCTGTAGGTGGCTGTCCCTGTTCAAAATGAAGTTCCCATTGAGTGTCCATTTGTTGAGCCCAAGGATTATTTTCGAATGGTTCAGATTCACCATCAATTTGAACCATATTGATTGAAAATATTTGTTCAGATTCATCATATGAGGAACGAGACATATCAGATTCGATGAATTGGATTTCTTCTGAATCCGATGATTGCGAAGAACTAGAAGAGAATTCTTCTTTTATATCGTCATTAAACATGTGTGACGGATCATATCCCAACCCATGACGAGTCTTTTGATAAAACGAATCACCACATAATGGTAGTCGTCTACCTTTGCCTTGATTGAGACTTTGCATCTTCAAATCATATCCCATATTCTGGATAATCTTGATAGATTGTTGACTATATTTGTCAATTCAGATTCTTCCTTTATCTTTATCTTTCAGATCATCTGTTTGAGCAACAGGGATATTCTAGCCAGGCCAAACACAATTTGGCACTTGTTTTTCTTATCAGATGGAACCACGAAATAAGATTCTTCGTGACGTCTATAAGTTACACAAGCTTGCGATGGAGCAACTACAGGTAGAAGATAAGGAGAAGATGTTAAGAACTTTTGAGCATAAGGTCCAACATCAACCTGAAGAGAAAAAGAATTTTTCTTATAATTAATGTATAAAGTTTCTTCTGGTTCTATGTCGCCTTTATATTGATGACTTTGATTATCAGAAGATAAAGTCATTCTTTCAATAAACTTAACAGCCATATACTCAAAAAGGAAATCTTCATTGATATCAAAAAGTACAAAATGATCAATATTTACATCATTTATAATTTGACTGCTACGCTTCGGATTAATCATTAATGGACCCTTATCCATTTTCTGCATAGATTTGCCAAGATTGACAATCAATAGTGGTTCTGGATCATTCGTACAAGAAGTACTCCCTTTGACCTTGATCATAAAAGGTTGAACTTGGCTCTTAGCAGGAATATTTACTGATTCCTCGATGAAGCTTGAGTTCTTCCTTTAACCTTGATTATCAAAGGTTGATCATTGACAGATTGGGATTGGATTCGTCCTTGACTATGATCTTCAAAGGTTGCTCTTCTGGCAGATCTTTATTAATAGACTGATCTTCAGTAGATATATGATCTTCAGCTATGTCTGATATCTCTTTCACATGCTCTTGTTTATAAGCCTTGAATCAGAAAAATAGGCTTCAACACCCTTGAAAGGATTGATATCAGCAAACTCAGTCTTCATAACTCCTTGGGAGTCTACATATTTGAAGCATTGGTAGAGAGTTGAAGGCACGATGTTATGCTCATGTAACCACGGTCTTCCAAGAAGAATATTGTAGGATACGTCTGAGTTGATAACATAGAAAGTTACCATAGTTCGAAGATCACCAATCTGAATCTTCAGACGAATCTTCCCAAGTGGTTTACTCTTGCCAGAGTTAAAACAAACTATCGTAGTATTAGGGTAAGTCAGATCACTAGTAGGAATCCTCAAGGGTCTTAGCATACTCTGAAGAATTATGCTAATTGAAGACCCAGGATCAATGTAAATCCTATCAATTTCAGTGGATCCAATATATCCAGTGTAGCACAGAGGCCTGTCATGCTTGTTATGCTTCAACATCATCTTGTATAAAGGTGATTGGGAAGTGCTTCCATCACACTATGACATTGCGGACACGATACTGGAGTATTATCAGGACTCTTGAGTTGAGCCAAGCATGAATCTGCTTGAAGTAAAGCTTACAAAAGTCTCCCTACTTTCTCTAGAAAGAAGAAGCAGCTCAAATATAGATAATCTAGCCGGAGTATTGGCTAACTGAGCTAGAATATCAAATTTGTAGGATTTTATCACACCACCCCTGACGGAAGCAGACTTCAATGGGACGTCAAAGCGTACTGCTTTCTGTTTCCCCGTTTCAACCACAGATGGTTTAGCAGGAACAAGAGAAGGTTGAGCTGGTAGTGTTTCCACTACGTCTTCTGCTTCTTTGGAGGATCCCTCATAATCTTGTGGTACTCTTTCCAGATCTTGTACCAGCAAAAGTTTCTTCTTCAAACTCAGAGAAAGAAGTACCATATTACAGGATTTAGTGTTCCCACCCTAAGCCTTCTTCTTGTAATGATTGTTATGAGGAACTTCAGAACCCATCCAACAGTGGAGTTTTGATTTTGAATTTATAAAGAAAGTCGTATTCCTTTATCATAATTCAAACCTTCTGCCTTCTGAAAGTCATAGCCCATCTTCTTCATGAGAAGGACAGATTGCTGACTGTATAAATGAATGGGCAGTAGACTTTTAACAAGTAGTTCAACAGAAGAGGAAGAAGAAGGACTTTCTGTAACCACATGAGAGAGATTCGAGATACGAGGAAAAATCCCTATAGGAGCTTTTTCATAAGCAGCGAAGACTTGTTGTGCCCTGTATAAAGAAATACTATTCATGGCTAGCCACTGCTGATGAGTAAGCTTGAGCTTAGTAGTAGGAGCCAAACTTGGAGAACATATGTTCAATCCTCTCAGTCTATCTTCTAAAAGAAGGCCATCCCATAGATGATCCAAATCATCAGGATCTGGGATAACATGAGAAATCATGTTGCAGGTTTTGACTTTCTAACCTTTCTTAGATTTTGAAGTTTTAACTTCATTTTCCAACTCAGATATTAAGCCAGGATGTACCCATATAATTTTACCATTTTTTAAGGTAAGAGGCAGCAATCCTTCATTTTCTTCTCTAGGAGGCGGGATATTCACAATCTTCATCGTCGCCTTCGGGATTGGAATGATTCCATCTGGGACTTGCTGTAGAGGAAAATCTCTGAATTGGAGAGAAACCATATTGGTTGTAACCGTATGGTCATCATTGGTTAAAGCGATAGCACCACCATTTATCAGCTCTTGGATTTCTTTTTCAAGACATAGCAAGCACTGGTAGGATGATTAATGTATCTATGATAGATACAATATTTAGGATTGTCGGTCAGATTCACCTCATTAGGCCTCTTGGCTCTGGAATCTGGAGTTTGCCACTCTTCACCAGATATTGGAATATCCCTGGGATATCACTTTCGTCAAAAGAGTATTCTTTTTTTGGCCTGGAAGATTCCTGATTATTCGGCATAATTTTGTTCTTGGAAAGATTAACCATGAGGGTATCTTTTCCTTTCATATTACGATTACCAGAATTATTACCAGGATTACCTTTCTTTCCTTTATCCTCTGAGGCAAAAATTATCCCATGTTCACGAGCCAACCTACCATTGGTCTCGGCAAAAACTGCTGCTATGATAAATGAAGCCCAATCTGTGAATTGGGAACCAGTGAAGACAGCAATAGATGGTCGCAGATTCATCTTGTATGTATCAATTAGCGCTGAATCTAGCATACCAGGAGGCATCTTTAGAGTAGCCTGTCGAAAACGTTCGATGAACGTCCGAGTGTCTTCCTTCTCCTTTTGTTTGATTTCTATTAAGGAGGACATGTTCATGTCCATTCCTCCTTCATAGAAGCGGGAGAGAAACATTGCCTTAAATTTATCAAAAGACAAAATACAATTGTCGGGTAAACTACGATACCAGTCGTAAGTTGAACCCGTCAAGCATCCAATGAACACTCGAGTGAGAAGAGCATCATTTTTCTGCAAATGTACAGTCATAATATCAAAATAATTGATATACTGACTAGGAGAAGCCTTCCATCAAACAATACCATAGATTGTGGCTTGAATTTTGGTGGAAAGGGTACATTATTCCAATGAGGAGGATAAGGTTGCTTAATCCCTAACCTCTGGAGCTGATCCTTGTGCTTCAAAACTTCAAACTGTGCTTTGAGCTCACACACTGCTTGAATGGCTTCACTAGTCTGCGGAAGCACGTTTGATTGAATGGTTGTTGGATGTACCATAACCCCCACTGGAGATGGTACATCTTCTGGAATAATAGGATCCGGAGATACAGAATTTTGATTAACAGCAGGCTCTTGAATATTCAAAGGTATATCAGCCCCTTGACTATCTTGAGTTTGTGCTGCTACTGGTACCGGGGTTATTACTGTCGGCTGAGCAGTTTGCTGAGTCAGTATTATCTGATGCATGTTTTGCACCATGTTAAGCATGTCTTTCAGTGATTGCTCAACGACAATGAGACATTGTTCCGTATTAGCTGATGATGTCTCTGGTTCATCTCTAATAGCGTAGGATTCAACCTCTCTTGAAGATATAGAAGGATTAGTATAGAAGTATGAATCGACACTATCAGTTTCAGACTCAAAAGATTGAGTACCCCCAGCTTCTGAATCAGAAGTCTGCAATTGTCTTTGTCTTCTTGATCGAGTGTTCTGATATACTCCCTCAAAGGAATCAAGAAGTCTGTTGAACTGTTATTGACCTGGAGTTTGGGACATATTCCGTCTCGGACGTCGTCCTCTGTTAGTATGAGATGCCATGTTGACTGACACATATGACAACTCATGTTCTTGGTCTTCAGCTTGTTGTTGAGGCACATTAAAACTTAATCGATCAAAACTGACCGTTTTGAAGCCGAACAACACAGTTGATTACAACCTGGTGATACTCATAATGATGTTTTTCTTGGGGGAATGTCACCGGAGATTGTCTATTTTTACGCTTTTGTATTAGCAATTCACGTAAGTCAGAAGGAGTAGAGGGAATAGTCTTCTTTATTACATTTGGGGTAGAAAAACGTTTAGTCCCTTGTGTATAAAGAAGATTACTGGCTGCATTCGCAGAACCAAACTGTATATTTTTATGCGTTTGGACTTGTGTGCGTAAATCTTGAGATTTTTGAGCACGAAGGACTCTATTTTCATTGTGTATAATTTGTAGGTTTGGTACTTTGCGTAGAGCAGTATAAGAAGGTTGTTGGTGTAGAACTGAAGCCTAACCAACGACATTTTATGCTGTATGCGTTTAGGTACATTTACATTAGATGTAAAAACATCGTTGCGAATTTTATCTATACTGTCACAGACAGGAGACTTACCTTTACGCGTAGAGCGTAAAAATTGATTATCTACCACGTCACAGACGGGAGATTTTTCTTTACGCGAAGAGCATAATTTATGTGAGTCTACCACGTCACAGACGGGAGACTTATTCTTACACTCAGAAGCACAAGCATTCGAGTCTGCCTCATTACAAATGGGAGACTCATTCTTATGCACTGAGCGTAAAATTTAGTTTTACCCACTGGGCGTAAAATATCATTTTTACGCACTGGGCGTAAAACTTGGTTCTTACGCAGTGGGCGTGAAACCTGATTATCTTCACCGTTATAGACGGGAGATAAATTGCCACACTTAGAGTGCAACGCTGAAGTAAGGACTGGCTCGTTACGAACGGGAGCCCCTACGACAGGAGTGGGAAGAATTCCCTTGCCATCAGAAGCGACAGAGAGATCAGAAGCTACTTTGGATTTAGGAATCCAAACTTTTTGTGCTTTGCAAGATTTTTGAACATTGGAGCAGCGAGGACCACCCCCAGTTCGGAGCATCTCTTCATAAGCAGTCTGGTCGAAGTATACAACCAAAGTCTTCTTTGTCGATCCAATCGACACATCATCATATTGAGCAATTACCTCCTCGTCAGAGGAGAAGGTCTTCCCCAGCAGAGTCGCCATTTTTTTCACTTAACAAAATACCAAAAAAATTAGCTTTTGAAAATAAAACGAGAAAAAGTACAAGAAGTACAAATTATTCTGGGAAGTATTGCTATGGAAGTCTGATCTGAAAGCGATCACTTTGTTCCTTGGACCATACGATGATGATGAAGATCACTGCTTGAAGATGAACAACCGGAAGAACTAAGTCACCAGAAAGGTATCGACGCACTTGGGCACTGATGGCGAGGCCGAATGCTTTCCTGCTTTACTTCACTCTGTTCTGAAAGAAAGGTTGAAGAAGAATGCTCTGGAGAATCAAAATCTCTGAATTCTAATCTCTCTATTTTCTCCCATCCTCTCTCTGTGTCTGATATATAAGAAAAATAAGTCTATTTATAGATTTGGCTTCTTGTGCGTAAAAATTCAGCAAAAGTTCCGTCTTTACGCTAACAACTGCCACCCATGACCAAAGTCATCCTCTGCATATATTGACACATGTCCCATCATTTTAATAAGAATAGGATGTACGTACACACGTTCTTCGAAATATGTGGCATAAAAGCCATGTAGGCAAACCACGTTCCAAATTGGTCAGAAAGAATAGGGCGTAAAAACAACCCAAATATACTCTGAGCGTAAAGCAGTAGACTAGGCGTAAAATAGCCCTGACAAGGACTTCCCACGTAAAGTGGTTGTTAAACAACCTTGAGCGTAAAAGAAGCCCAAATAAACTTTATGCACACGTCAACTTTTGAGCGTAAAAACTCATAAAGTCTCTATGCGTAAAGAAGCCATGTTGTGAGCGTAAAATAGCTCAGTCCACATACTAAACGACAACATTGGTCTCTGTGTAAAACAAATCCCTTTGAATTCTGCAATATACGCCGCCAGTAAATCTTTATGACAGACTTTGCTTTAAATGCAAGACTTGACAGCTTTGTCCAGCGTAAAGTGGTTAGCTTATCTCTGGCGTAAAACTATTGGCTTAGACCCGAGCATAAAATGTTTAGCCTGTCTTAGGCGTAAAGTGGATCATTTTGGATGGAATGATCCTTCTCTTTGACTTATTCTATGAAGCACTTTTTACGCTCCTACACTGCTGCTGCTGGACTGGTGCTGGTCCTCTAACTGAAGGACTAGAGAAGGCCGATGAACTCCCCTTGTTTGGGCAGTTCCCAATCCTGTGGTCTGGGGCACCATAAACCAAGCATAAATCCTGTGCTCTGCGACACTCTGATACCACATGCCCTAGCTTCCCGTAGTGTGAACATCCCACTGCGGAAGACTGCTTCTGCTTCTGTTGCTGATGGTACGTCAGGGTAGAATGCTGAACCGACGTCACTGAGGCCGCCCGCCTCGGAGCTCCAATGGTCAAAGCCCTGGCTGCCGGGGCTGGTGCTGATGACTGATTCATCTGGCCGTGAGATCGCTTCCGACCTCCGGTCCTATCCACGATCCTCTGGGAGGTATACTCATGCCTCCGGGCTGCTCTCAATACTGCATCAAAAGTCTGATGCTCAAAATGCTCTACTGCCAATAAAATCTCTAGGTGGAGCCCCTGCTGCAATCGCTGGGTGCTATCGAACTCGGTCACCACCAAGGTGGGAGCAAACCGACTAAGCCTGGAGAACTCGACCGTATATCCATCGACCGTCCTGTCCATCTACTTCAGATTGGTAAACCTCGTCTGTAGATCATATCGAGCTACAACATCAAAGTACTTGGTTTGGAATCTTTCCCTGAATACTACCCAGGCAATAGGGGCCACTAATCCAATGGCCTGCGCTGCCCACCAGCTGCGGGCAAGATCTAATAACTGTAGGTGCACCACTGCCACCTTCTCGTTCTCTGGAGTCCTGGCTTCTTCTAGAATCACCTCTGTGTCCTGAAGCCATGCATCTGCAACGATCACATCTTCACTGCCGTCGAAGAAGGGAGGGTTCAAGCGCTTGAAGCTGTTGGCCGCACTATTACCCTGATGACCTCCTCTGGTCAAAGCATCTGCCACCGCCTGGTGCAAGGCATCTCCTCGACGATCTTGGGAGGCTAATAGTGACCTGATGAGACCCACCAAAGTTCCATCATCAGGCTTTACAGGCTGGACGGGCTGAATTGATGGTTCTCTTCCGGTAGGTACGACTCTGGAGGCTACTTCTGAATGCTGGACTTGATCTCCAGGTTGCGGCTGGTCCACGGGAGGTGCTTCGCCTTGCTGATCGGCAGGTCCAGGAATAATGTCGCTGAAGAAGATAACATAGAGAACAATAAGGAAGGACCAGGACAGATCAATGATACAAGCATGTGATCAGGTCAAGATTCTCAGGGATTTGAAGATACGAGCAGAGATCAAGGCGAATACTGATTGAGACATCTATTCGATAAACCATCACATATCTTGATTTACAAGACCTGCATGGGCCACCACTAAAACCATGTAACACCCCAGAACCAGAATACTGGAGAGCGGGGGCGTACATAGCCAGCTTCGTATATTGAAGTGCAACCTACCTCGCTATACGGTCATGGCTGTCTAAATACATGAGGGTCTAACTACAAGCCAACAGTCTCATATGGTCATGAACAAGCCTATTGTCTCAATTTCAAGCAAGCAATAATAGTTACAAGATGTCAGAGCACTAAATATATAATAGCAAGGCATCCCAGACATTACATATTGGATGATCATGAAGCTAGTCGTACAAAATGTCAAGACTAGCAAGAGTTCAATCATATATGATCAACCATAGGATCTGTCAATCATGTTACAGCCTGTAGGCAGACAGTAAATAAAGGTACAATACGAGCTAACACGTGCTCGTCGGCTAAACGCCTCAAAAGAATAATTTTTACAATAAAGTGGAAGGACAAGAAGAAACCCCGTCGTTACCAGGGTTACGCCTGGTGGTCACCATCTGGCTGGAAGACAGGTGGATCCTCTGGTGTTGCTCCAATATCTGGCCACACAAAACCAGCTGGGTCAGACCCCAGAAAAAGTAAGTGCCACAAAGGAGACTTCACTTAGGAACTAAAACCAGCATATCATAATAGAATATTAAAGATAAATAATAAATAAAGAACTGATAATAATAGAGATAACAATAGTAAACTTAGTACGAAGAAACCATTCAAGTAGCCAGGTCACAACCCTTAAACCAAACAAGGACCGGGGTTGCAGTCCTTCACCTGAATAGAAACCCGTCTTAAATACTATTGGTACAGTGAAGAGAATAAATAAAGAGAGGACACAGAACTGCTCCATGAGCCAGGTTACAACATTTAAACCAAACAAGGACCGAGGTTGTAACCCTTCGCCTGAACAGAATTGGACCCCTGATCTTTATTGATAAGGCCAGTATAAATAATCATGGTATTAAGGTAAGGTAAAATATGACAAACATGGCATGGGGTTGCAATAATACAATAAACGAAGAGAGGACACAGAACTGCTCCGGAATCCAGGTTACAACCCTTAAACAAAACAAGGACCGGGGTTGTAGCCCTTCGCCTGAACAGAACTGGACCCCCGATCGTTATTGTTAAGGCAAGCATCGATAATCATGTCATGTCACAATCTTGCACAGGATCAGGATAAGACTAAGCTGGAATAAACTCCATCCAATCAATCACGGCCAATCAAGAGTACGGCTTGATACTTTTAACTAACTAGGGTTGTCATAGGCCTAGTTACTAGGAAGATACAATGAGATTATCCCAATAGCCACAAGCCCTGCAGACCATCTGGTTATCCACGTCGAATGTCCGTTTATGAAGAATGCAACACGTGACTGTGTGCTAGAAATGTGCCCTACTCGTCGGTAGGCTACAAGTCCACTTGAGCGCCCAGATAACGGGATTGCCTGTAGCTGCAAAATCTCTTCATGACTACTGGATTATTCTAGTTATTAGCCTTAGTTGAATTCAGTAGGTACCCCTGACCGTGGTATTCAGGGGTCCCTGTCCTAGACATGATGCATGACAAGACTGGTTTATTTGTACAAGTACAATCGTCCACGGTATCAAGAGGAGGATTACTAGCATGTCGAGATAGCTGTCGTAACGGCGTTTCAGATTACATGTCATGTTTACTTGTCAAGAGTGCGCCACGACGGGCCACTATCCTATTCTATCCCTATACTATAATAAATGAGAAAACTTGTATAAAATAGCTAATAACATATTTTTGAAGCTAAGGAAAAGATCTACAACTTTCATGTTGGAAGTTGGGAGAAATTCTGGCCACAATTCAGCCAAATAGGACTTAAAACAGCCAAAACAGCCAAAATTGGCCCTATACGGCATTCTGCGGCACTATTCATTCCATGCGGCACTATTTATGCTCATACGGTTACAGTATTATTCATACGGCACTATTTATTCCTGCGACTGCGGTACTATTTATGCTCATGCGGCTACGGTACTATTCATATGACACTATTCATCTATGCGGCTGAGGTACTATTCATACGATACTATTCATTCCTGCGGCTGTGGCACTATTCATCTCATGCGGCTGCGGCACTATTCATCTCATACGGCTGCGGTACTATTCATTTCTGCGGCTGCGGCACTATTCATCCCATACGGCTGCAGCACTATTCATCGCATGCGGCTGCGACACTATTCATCTCATGCGGCTACAACACTATTCATTCCTACGGTACTATTCATCCATGCGGCTGTAGCACTATTCATTCTTGCAGCTGTGACACTATTCATGCGGCAATATTCATCGTCCCTGCCAAAATCAGGACAGATGAACTAGAAAATGGCCAAAAATACTTTTGGCCATAACTTCCTCAAAATACGTCAAAATTTAACTTTTCAAAGGTCTATTTTGGGTAAAATCGAATTTTCTACAACATGGAATAAACAAAACATGAAAATGATAAAGTTTAATCGATCAAAACCCAAAAAAACCAAAAATAATACACACTTAGATCTACATGAATACATCCACTAAAATGAAAAATGTCAAGTTCTAAAGTGGCTTAAAATCAAATAAGAAAGAGAATGGAACAATAAAACTTGAGATCCATCGTGAAGCAAGTTGCACTTGCCTAGGACTTGGTAGGTGGGAGGATTAAATGAAGAAGATGAAGAAAATAAATGAAGAAGTGAATGAAGAGAGAGAGAAGGAGTTTGGTTATATATTAACCCTCTCCATCTCAAACCAAGCCAAGCCAAGTCAGACCAAGTCAAATGGAACCGAACTGATCAAATAAACCAAGTCAAGATTAAACCAAGACTAGGCTAATCAAAACAAGTCTAACTACGATCTACCTAATAAATGCCAGAAATCTCGTATACGCATATGAAAATACGTATAACGGGAGACGTGAGTGACAATATGTTTTTATGCCTCAGTTTGGCATTTGACTCACATTAGTTTATTATTCAGCACTTTCTTTATTTCAGCATTATTCTAGCATTATCTTTCTTTATGCTTCTATATTAACTGCCTGTGAGGACTACCATGTCTATGTTGTTTATCTCTTTTTTTTTTGTTTCTTCACTGCTTGTTACTTATACAATTATTGCGGGGGAGCTCTCTTTTTTGCAATTCTTTTGCTAAGTGACAACGGGGAAGAAATAAGATCTAACATCTTTCTAAAAATACAGGTTATGAATAATTTTTTTATTATTTTTTAATTGATCCAAACCAAGATGTTATATCGACAAGGTTTGTCAATTATCAAAATGGGGGAAATTGTTGGCCCATTGGTCATGGTCAAACCTGATTTTAGTAATTGATCAAGCTCTGTCTCGATATAAATGTAAGTTAATTCAAATATTTACCTACGACGTTTTGGACATGCTTAACGATGGATATCTACTCTGTTCAAGACCGAAGCTGTTTGCCACTCAGAATGTATTTCCTTCAAAGCAATGTAATTTTTTTATTTTATTGAGTCTAGGAATACATTGTACACCAAGTCGTCCTGACAAATAGGCTATCCTAAAATTGTTTTTGAAAACTGACCTATCTTTTTAAAATGACCTATGTTTTTGAAGAACATCTTTTTATTAAAAGCTTCCGAAGGACTTTTCAAAAAGTTAAAATTATTTTTCTCAAAATCATCTGACCAAACCCTGACAGAACTCGGCCAGAGCTCGGCCAGAGCTCGGCCAGAGTTCGGCTAAGTTGAACATTATATGAATGTTTGATTTTGAACTTGGTCTCCCTTCAGTTGCGATTTGTTACAAAGAGTTCTGTCAGGATTCTGCCCGAATTCTGTCAGAGTTCTGCCATTAGAAAAACTATAAATAGAGAAAGATTTCGATCATTTCAAATCACCAATTTACTTTCAATCTCTTCTCTTCTAAAGCTTACATTTCTTCTAAAGAGTTTTAAAAAGCTTCCATTTTTAAATCTCAAGCCAGTTACAATCCTCTAGTCGATTTGCCAGTACGGTACGGTCTAGAAGTTTCAGAACGATTGTAATCAGAGGCTTGATTGAAGATACAACTCTTCAAAATTGAAGTTGGTTGAGTTCTTCGTATCAAAGCTCGCGTCTGTAGAGGTTGCAAGAACTTCGTATAAAAACTTGCAGGATTTTCCAATAGTGGATTCTATTGGAAGCTAGAGTTCTTCCGACTGGACTAGTCCTCACAAGAGGGAAACCAGTATAAATTTCGGTATGCATTTGCCTTCCGATCACCTTTTTATTACTGTTATTTATTTTATGATTATTATTATATCTGTGATCTAATTGCTAACGGGTTTTTTAATTAGCAATATTCTGCTGCCTACTATATTCACCCCCTCTAGAGTATTCTGTTTTATGATTTCGTTCCTACAGTATCTTGCATTGTACTATGATTTATAGGAGTCTGCTTGACCTCGTATCCTTTAGGAAAGGAGATCGATACTAGAATTGGCTAATCTCGATTGAGAGTATCCTTCTTTGCATGTCAATTGAAACACTATAGATTGGGAGTATCTTGTATTGTACTACAAGCTATATGAGTTCTGATTGATAGTTAGCCAAGTCTAGTATTACATTACCACACGACTCGTTGTCCTTAGATGTTCTTTTTGCATTGTTCTTATCCTCCATACATGTTATTTATTGTCATATAAGTAGGCATATTTTATGTATCTTGCTAGTCCTCTGAGGACCTGATGATCTCTTCAGGTAGCTGATTGCACGGAGTTAGTTAGCTGAGCATGTGGTAGTTGACTTCATATGCATGATTCAAGTATTTTGTTAGTACTATCGATTTACTATCTTTCTTATGCTTTTATGATATATCCTGCTTATCAGCTTAGCTTTATAGACTCATATTATTCTTGGAGTCTAATCGGACATATATGCTAGTGGAATGCAGACCATGACCCATACTTGTGCATTCTTGTTTTATATGATTCATGTGGATTGAGATATAGTTTAGATTAGACATAACACCCTATTCTGGATAGCTTATACGTACTCGAGTAGGACTGGAGTTCGCTCGATACGTAACTGGCTTGTTCACGAGCTCGCGCCCGAAAAGCGGGTACGGGTCGTGACAAGTTTTTATGGTGGCCCATGCAGGTCAGAGCATATCGTATCGGTTACGTAACTATACTGATACGAGCCTGCGAATATGACTAAACCCTTAGAAATATCAATCCACTTTGCCTTGAAAATTCTCTTAGAAACTTCTCTACCGCCTTTGAAACCTCGTATTCATTCTCGATTATTCTCCCTTGCCCTCCAGTACCATTGATTCTCGTCCCTTCCTATTTCGGGGTGTCGAACGATCGTGCTGTCTAGGATTTATCAGAAGTTCCTAAGTTATAGTATAATATTGCTAGACTATTGAATATTTGGTTGTTTATAGATATACAGGATTATAGATGCCATACACCCTAGATATCTGTTGGTAGAATCATTAGCAACTAGTTAGAAGATTATAAGGTTTTAGTGATCGTATTTTGAGGAGCAGAGTGACCAAAGGTGGGTAGAAGTCCTCAAGTATTCGAAGTTATAAAATAACTAGAGAAGGTTATAAAATATTTTTGAGAAATTAAATTTGAGGAGATTAAGGTAATAGTAGACTTTAAATTTTAAAGAATAGTTATGAATTAGAATTTCGAGGACAAAATTATTTTAAGGTGGGTAGATTTGTGAGCCCTTGGACCAAATATGGTGCTGGACATTTTATAATATTTTATTATTACTGTCAATTTTTATTGTGTGTATATATAAATATACCAAGTGTTATTAGGCCAATGACCATTAATAAGTTTAGGGAGGACTTCAGTGGAATATGAATCTAACCAGGGGCTTAGTGTAAAACCTTCAAGTTTAAATTTCTTTTCAAACGGCCAAGGCCCCTCTGCGGCTAATTCAAACTCAATTAGAGATTTTCTCCAGTCCTCCAGTTGATCGAGATCATCCCAAATCCGATTTAAATCCATTCCCCTCTATCAAATCTCCCCTTTGGTCTAACCTAGACATTCTATATATGCCTGCAGAAACAGATGCCCTTTTTTCCATCTATAACCCTAGTATCTCTACTTCCTTCCCATCGGTAAAGCCACCAAGAAGGGATCGAAGGAACAGAAGAGCATCTGACTCAAAGAGGTAATGTTTTCCTATCTTTAAACTCTGTAAACCCTATCAATAACCAGAGTTTAGGTGGGAACGTGGTAGGTGTTCAAGGAAATTCTTAGGAGAGAGTTGTGTTGTAAGATAGGTTAGAATTTATTGAATTTTGAACCTTTTGGGTTTGGATTTAGAATGTAGGATCGAAGAATGGAGAAGAATGGACAATGATGAGGGTTGACATCAATTGTGGAGGAGGATTCATGGTTGGGTTGAATTTTATTTTCAAGTGCTAGGATTAAACTTTTTATTTTCCTCTAGTGTCATGTTTTTATCAACTGAGGATGATTGTCAAGTGTCAGAATCTTAATAGGAGTTATGCTTGGTTGCGGGGGCTGTATGTACAAAATAATGGTGTGATGTTAGCTGTGACATGGAGGCACGTTCTGGCATCTATAACCCATGCTAATGATGTATTCAAGCAGTTTCATTGCCTGCTTAATTCAGAACTGGTTACTGATTAATTGGATTATGCTGCTGATTAATAGCAATTATGCAGGCAGTTGGCAGTTCTTAATTGGCCACCTGATTGTTGGATTCAGCAACTCATTATGGTCTCTTAGTCCAATTTTAGGAACAGTGAATTAGACGTTTTCCAGCTTTTTGAGTATCCTATAGGTTTTCCTTCACATCAATGGCTTATTGGTAGTTCTGGGGAAATTTGATATCAGTCATTTTCCCTGCTCGGCTTCATCCACTGGGACTTGCTGGTGGGAGGCCCGATAAAGGATCAATATTCAAGATATGAAGTAGATGTGTGCAAACAGTGGTCATGTGTAGTAGTTTAAGAATAACATAGTTCAATTGTGTAGGATTCCTGTATGTATTGGACAAGTTAAAGGTTAGAAGGAACCTGTATAGGGGTGTAAGTGTCCAGGAGAAGGAGGTGATCACGTGTCAGTTAGAGAGGGAGTCCTGGGTAGTTACCTAGTAGCTATATGTTGTGTGTGTGGGTGTCAATTTGAGTATACAAAGGGATATGAGGTGGATGCCTTTGTTTAATCTTGTGTGTTGGAAGATAGATATATGTGCGCATATGTGTGTGTATCAAGAAGTTAGTAGACAGTGGCTGATATGCCAATGCATAGGCATGTGGCTCTATAGTGAGGTATCCTAAGGAAAAAGAAATAGGTGCAGTAGATGGCAGCAGGGTGTACACCTAAACCTGGCAGCAGTAGCTGTAATTACTGATGTATCTTGTGTATTATATGTATGGGTAAACCTTATTATAAATGCAAGTTATAGTAATAACTGCAGGAGGTTGGTTCAGTTCCCTGTTTAGATAGGTATCCATATAGGTGTAGCAGATGTGGGGTGTCTATAGTATGATCAAAGCATTATCCAAATCCGATCCTGTCAAGATTTGTCCTATGGCAGGATATATGTAAGTGCTATTTGGGTCATTGTATAGGGAGTGGCAGTAGTATGTCCAATGTTCATGTATGTACAGATATACATGGGTATCCAATGGTTGGACTATCAGGATTAGATTTCCCTTGTATCAAACAGATAATGTCATGTTAGTTTTCTCTTTGTATCCAATAGATATTGTTATGTTAGATTTTCCCTTGTATCGAATTGGTACTGTTAGGATATATTTCTCTGGTATCAAATTGGTACTGACATGTGGACTTCCTCTTGTATCAAATTGATACTGATATGCTAGATAACCCTATGTATGCCTAGTTATCAGTGTTGAAGTTATCGAGTAGGCTTAATAATGTAAGCTGGTTCAGAGTTTAGAGGTAGCACAGGATGTGTTAAGTAGGCACAGAACTTGATGTGCTATGCGAGTACATTAGGTAATAGGTTATAGTTAAAACATTAAGCAAAGAAGATGTTGCATATTGCAATATCATCTCAAAAGACTACAAGGGGATGAATAGGTGTTAGAGTGCCACCTTGGTGCCAGGAATGGGGCAATAGCTCCTATACAGGCTTACCCAACCTGTACAAACATAACAGAGTCTAGGCTGGCGGTAAAAATGTGCATGATAAGAGGTGTACCTAGTATCATATACTTTACTCCAAAAGAAATACAAAGGGTGCTAATTTCAGTCGTAGGAACAAATCTAAAATCAATAGATATAGGATTATGAGGGTATGGAACAAAGAGGAGGATAAACTAAGAGGCAAGCATATGAAAGAGGTTGGAGTACTAGAAGACTATAGTTAACATAAAATAAGGGAAGTCACTGATAAAGGTAGATAGGTTAGTCAAAAGGGTGTAATAAACTTAAAGCTGATAGATAGGCAAATTTTGTACTCTCAAATTGTATTTTGATCCTATTAATTTATAAACAGGCTCATTGGACTTTTGACTCCATACTTGGCCCGTGCCAACAGCTCAGGACCACAGGCAAGTATACCTTACCGAACATATACAGTATTCGCATTATTTTCCTCTCTCTATTGTTTTCCTTTTATACTGTCACATGATTTCCATATTATGATTGGTGTCCTTGATTGCATTACTTGTTCTTGATTACGTGCACGTCTAGAATATTCGATATTACTTCTCTATTAATCTTCTTCATGATATTGTGTCGTATGATAGAATTGCCAGTTCTTCACCTTGTTCTTGACTTGACTATTCTTAACTGGGAGTATTTTGCATTGTACTACAGTTGAGATATACTATAGATTGGGAGTATCTTACATTGTACTACGACCTATAGTCGATTCTTTATCTTGATATTGTTTGATTGACTTGACTTGAGATATACTATAGATTGGGAGTATCTTACATTGTACTACGACCTATAGCATATATTGATTGATTGATTGACTTGATTTACGACACTATGATTTGGGTGTATCTTGCATTGTACTACGATTTATAGGAGTCAACTTGACCTTGTATCTTTTAGGAGAGGAGATCGATACTAGAATTGGCTAATCTCGATTGAGAGTATCCTGCTTTGTACGTCAATTGAAACACTATAGATTGGGAGTATCTTGCATTGTACTACAAGATATAGGAGTTCTGATTGATAGTTAGCCAAGTCTAGTATTATATTTCCACACGACTCGTTGTCCTTAGACGTTCTTCTTGCAGTGTTCTTATCCTCCATACATGTTATTTACTGTCATATTTGTAGGCATGTTTTATGTATCTTGCAAGTCATCTGAGGACCTGATGATCTCTTCAGGTAGCTGATTGCACGGAGTTAGTTAACTGAGCATGTGGTAGTTGACTTCATCTGCATGATTCAGGTATTTTATTAGTATTATCGATTTACTATCTTTTTCTTGCTTTTATGATATATCCTGCTTATCAGCTTTGCTTTATAGACTCATATTATTCTTGGAGTCTAATCGGACATATATGCTAGTGGGCCGCAGACCACGACCCATACTTGTTCGTTCTTGTTTTATATGATTCTTGTGGATTGAGATATAGTTTAGATTAGACATGATACCCTATTCTGGATAGCTTATATGTACTCGAGTCAGACTGGTGTCCGCTCGATACGTAGTTGGCTTGTTTACTTGCCATCTAAATTCTTGTTGATTTAATGTTTTTCCTTTGAATAAATAAACTGTCCTAATTTAATTTTTTGCTTCATTCTCAGTAATTGCTTCTTATTTTTATTTGCCTTCAGGATGGTTATGGAGACACTATCTCATTGCTCCGGTCCAGGGAAAACTATCGAGAGGTCGGCCAACTCTTGTCCTGTTCAGCAGGGCCGCGAGACCACAACACCTGTTGTGCCGACTCAGGTTGGCATTTCTGCTGTATTTGGAGGTGCACCTCCGCATGTATAGAGACCTTTCCACGTCATTCCTGATTTCTCTCGGCAGCAGCCACCTTTCGGATCAGTTGACGCAGGGCAGTTGTTCGACTTCTTTTAGATGATGGTGGAGGCACAGCGACAGCAGTCTGCTCATTTCCAACAGGGAATAGAGAATACCCATCAGCTTGCCCTGACGACTATGGAGAGAGTTATTGTACAGCCGTATACAGCCCAGATGCAGCCATATCAGCCGAGGATACCAGGGATCCAGGACTTCTAGAAGATGTGTCCGCGAGACTTCTACGGCACTGAGGGGATTCTGTATGCGGATGACTGGATAGAGCATATCGAGGAGATCTTTCGTCTGGCGGAGATTCCAGTACGACTGCAGATTGTGGCGGCAGGTAGCCAGAAGTAGGACAAGGCCCACACTTGGTACCAGACGGACCTGAGGGTAGGTACAGAGGGGGTAGACTTAGGCAGCCTTCAAGAAGCTGTCCAAGGAGAAGTTTTTCCCTGACACAGCACTTGGTGCCCTGGAGACGCAGTTTGAGAGCTTAGTTCAGGGCAGTCAGACTGTCGAGGAGTACGCTGGGGAGTTCTGCCGTCTGGACAGATTTGTTGAGGGGCTCAGTGAGACGGTGAAGGCCCGGAGGTTCCGGAAGGGGTTAGTCAAGGAGGTGAAGTCCTTGACCAAAAGTGACCGGAGTGCCACTTTTGAGGAGATTCTGGTGGGTGCCCTAGCAGCAGAGGATGATCTTCAGCTGAGGATCAAAAGGGGCAGAGACGCTCATGGAGCCAGTGGCAGCAAAGGACCGGCCAAGAGGTTACACTTTTAGTAGCAGCATTAGCATCAGCAGCAGCAGAGGCAGTTCCAGGGTCAGGGTCGTGCACCTTTCCAGATGGTGCAGCAGCAGCCGAAGGTTCAGCCGCAGGCACTCAGGCAGCAGCCCGTCAGTTGTGGTTTCTGTAAAAAGCCAGGGCATGTATGGAATGACTACAGGAAGAGGCTCGGGAGGTGCCTACTCTGTGGTTCGGCGGAGCACCAGTTGAGGGAGTACCCCTGTCTTCAGGACGAGCAGCTCATGGAACGGGGGCCAGTGCTCCAGCAGTACAGACAAATGGATTTTTGCAGACTCAGCAGCAGAGGTTCGTTCAGCATCAGCAGCAGGCCAGGGGAGGTCAGCAGGGGCAAGCTTTCGCTATTGCAGCTGAGGACGCAGAGGCTATCGGGGAGTTGATCGCAGGTTCTATTCTTCTCGACTCTATTCCAGCTTTTGTATTGTTCGATTTGGGGGCTTCCCACAGCTTTGTGTCTGTATCTTTTGCTATTAGACACCACCTTATATCTGAATCATTGCCTAGGACTTGCAGACCGGGGGTGGCAATATCCTCGTTAGTGATATTTGCAAGGGTCGAAGAGTTGATTTGGGAGGCCGAGAGTTGTTTGTGAGTCTGCTCATGATGCCATTGCCGAACTACGATATCGTACTCGGTATGGATTGGTATAGCAGGCACCAGGCCAGCATATATTGCTACAGGGGTAGAGTTCTTTTCAAAGCACCGGGAGTGCCAGAGTTCGAGTTCACCCGACAGCAGGCGGAGTAGAGCAGCTGTCACGACCCGCACCCTAGAGTAAGGGCACGAGACGTGGGTACGTCCAGCCTACGCCGCAGTGTCGGCCGTAGAACGCTGTCATAGGTCAAACATCTAACAATATAAAGGTATCTGTACAGTATATATACTCCGAATGGAGGTGACATAGCAAATACAGTCTCAATTACATCTAAGGTAGAACATGATAAAAGATAGATAAAACATAAAATCCACAAAGAGATATAGGAGATAGAAGTCTAAGTATTTAAGATACACAAACCCAGAAAATATCTCAAATCTCTAATACAGTAATCCATAAAGTAAATACAGCTCAAGACAACTGAAAATAAGGTAAGAAAACCCTAGCTATCTATACAACCTCTACTGTTTCTCCTCTAGGCTAGCAGGCAACCAACAAGCTATCTGTAAAATTTATCAACAGGTCCAGTCAGGACAGGAGCGAGTACAGTACATCTCAACAAATCATAACAGGCTAGGAAATATAATCATGCTAGAGAGTAAGATACATGAATCTGAAGAACAACATGATATAAAAAGAGAGAGAGACTGTAAGTAAATAGATACAATATATAGAGAACTATCAGTGACTAGTGATTCAGAGCACAAGATGGTTATGTAAACGGCACGATGTTGCACATGAGTAATCTAAAGAGGTTGCACACGAGTAATCTACTGGAAAGATTACATAACCACTTCTACTCCCCCGCCCCAATCAATACACAAGGATCTAGCCAAGTTATGTTATTGCACACGAAGTATAGTCGCACACGAAGATCATGTGAGCACATGAGTATACACGATTTCACACGATTTGCACACGAAAAGCATGAACACAAGGAGTACACGATGCTCATGATAAAGTACACGAACACAAAATACCCGATGTATCCGCTAAGGGGATAACATCACACGACAAGATCCATATAGTACTAATTCTTGTTACCAACATGTCAGCATCAAGTAAAGTAATCTAAAGCAGGAAATATACTCCTAAACAGGATATGAAATGATCAGAGAATGTACTCGTCTGATACCCTGAACAGCTGATATGAAAAGATGGCCAACTGGAGTCAAAGAATCCTAGTTATAGCAACATAGGTTATAAAGAGTTCAATTTATATGGTAATTGAAATTATAATACAATCTACATGAGTCTAAGTCAATCTAGGTCAAAGTCAACTCTTGGTCAACTCTGGTCAACTATAAAGTTAAACTAGGTCAACTCTAGTCAACTATGGTCAAACTGGCTAGGGTTGGGTCAATAATGGTCAACTAGTCTAGGTTAGTCAATTCTAGGTCTAAACAAACTAAGTATATGTAAATCAAGTATCCAAGATAGCTACTAACTCATAGCCTAAGTCACTTGTTAAACCAAGCACAAAACTAAACCATAAGCTAACAAGGCACACAAACTTAGTCATATAATGTATATATATTATTCACATTCACTTATTCATATACATAGATATATATAGGACAGCTATATATATAGGCACATACATATATATATAGAGAGAAAGAGAGGTAAAAGAGTAAGTGAGTGTGTGTGTGTTTGGCATGTGTGTGAAAGGGTATGTGTTAATGCTCTCAAATTTAGTGATAGGTAGGTGTATGTGACATGAGATACATGGTGTCAAAGGGTGTATGAATGCATGTGTGTAAAAGGTTACAGGTTAACTCAGTTTATAGAAATGCATACATACATACTTACATTGCATACATGCATACATACATAGCATGTATATATACATACATTGCATACATGCCTACATACATATCACATATGCATACTTGTATTCATTCATGCACCTATACATACATACATAGATGCATACATACATATTTGAATACATTATATACTTGCATACATTATATTTATATATGCATACTCTACATTATATTATATTTATTCCTACATAATTGCATACATATAATATATGCATAAAAACTCATATATTTAACTCAAAATATATGTAAATACATATATTACATTACCTTAACAAATATATATATCATTCATTCATACCTCATATACATGCATACTTCAGTTCATGCATTATATCCATTCACATATCATTAAGTTGCATGCATATACTTATTTTTATTATATACATATCATTCATGCATATTACATACTTACATGCATCTATACATTATATACATTGTATGCAACATGTAAAAATAGAAGAGGAAAAAAGGGAGAAAAATTGAAATAAAAAGAGATGGAAGGAAAAATGTAAGAAAAAGGAAAACAGTGGACATATACATGCTTGTATCATATATTCTACATTACCATACATGCTATCATTATATATTGCATTACATTATTTATACATTATGCATTCATATCTATCATTATATGTATATCTTGCATTCATATCTAGCATTCATTATATACTTTCATGCATACATTATATATCATTATTTCATTCATGCATTTATGCGTTGCTTACATACATTACATTGATTGCATTCCTACATGCTTGCATTCAACCATATATATATATATATATATATATATATATATATATATATATATATATATATATATATATATATATATATATATAAAATATATATATATATATATATATATTAATTTAAAGAGGATACATATCATATATATATCATTTCATTCATCTAACATATTATGCATTACATACTCTACATTCATTTAATATCCATACTACGTAGGCTCATAGGTTACACAAAATGAATATATCGTATAGTCACTCTTCTACTTAAAACTATTACTGTACCAATTGTACCTTAACTAAATTCTAGAATTAAAGTATATCGTAGCCCTTCATATTAGCTTTCCGAAACATCAAACGGATCACATTTTCGTGTCCGGAAGCTCTCGGAATCGCAAAAATACCGAAATACGTTCGTCTTTCGTACAGCTGACACTCAAATAATTTTACAAAAAGTTTCAGAATGAATTTAGCTTATTAAAATACATGTTTGGAAAGCTAACTTCAAAACGGTTTAAAAAAAAAACAGGAGATAAATTGGAGTTCTAATCTAAAAGTTATGATGTTTCTAAGTTGCTTTGGCAACTAAAAACGTGGATAAAAATTATGACGAATTTGGGTTGACCAAGATACTTGTATACCAACATAGGTATCCAAATAAAACTCATTCTAACCTTCATAACTAAGATCAATCCACTCTCTAACCATTCTAAAACCGAATTTAAATATCTATTTAAACTATTATCATACATACATACACATAGGGTGTCCTAATTTGGTATCTATCAAGTAGGACACAAGACACACCTATAACATCCTCAAATAGACTCCAAATGGTCTCAAAATTGAATCTAAAGAGGACACATGCATGGGGGTGGATCTTTTGGATTCAAAACTAATTAATATACAAAGAAAATCATGTTAGAGGATAGGTTTTACCTATTGGGAGTGGAATTCCAATGAAAATCTTGAGGACACGGCTCCGATACGAAGATCTATCCAAAAGGACACCTCCCTTTGCACCTTGCCCAAATTCTTTGATAGAATCCTCCCTTGATGGTGTGGGATGGATTAGGAGAAGTTTGGATGGAGGAATGTGAGGGAAAGAAAATCAAATCAAAGAGGAAAGCTCTGTAATTTGGGGAAGAACACTTAGGGTTCTATGTAGAGGTAAAAAGAGGCAAGGGTTTTCTTAAGAATTCTTTATAGGAAGGGAGGGGGCACTTGATGGCTGGTCATTAGTTGAATTATGGTTAATCTTTCATGTATATGAGTGGCTAGGAGTTGTCCACCCAATTCTATGCTTTCCTATTGGTTCAACTAGTCATAAGGCTTTTTTTTCACAAATATCCTAAGGGGTAAATATCTTACTATAAAATATCTAGATATTGTTAATCTAACTTAACCATTAAGTCTCTAACCTTCTAACTATATCTCCATAAGCATCATTAACATCTAGGTTTAGTCAAAACTAGGTTAGTCTCTAACAATTCAATTAGCACAATACTAATTAATCAAAATTTATTTTCATTAATAAGTCAAAAATGACCAAAATACTCTTAGGCTAAAAAGTCACAATTATTCATCCAAATCACATGGTTAGGCTCCCTTGGTCATGGTTAGTCTCTAAGCTTAGAAAAACTAGGGTTTAACTAGTTAACCATCAAAATCACAATACAACATTTTAAATAGTTTTAAATTGACTAAAAAATTACCAAAAATCACAACATGAGTTAAATCTTATTATTGTTTAATCAAAATTATAAAAGTTCAAAATTACCCTCATTTTAGAAAAGTGGGTGTTACAAGTCTACCCTCCTTAGAAGAATTTCGTCCTCGAAATTATGATGGTCGTACTTCTTCTAGTGTCTCGTCTCCAACAATCATGGTCTCAGAACTTACCTAAATCATACGATTAAAAAGGACAGCATACAGGGTCATGGCATATGGTGGTAGTGAAAGTCTCATCTAGGTATACTAGTCATGTTAACCAAAACGGTCATAGGGTATCAAACATACAAGCAATCAGGGGTGTTAAACTGGAAAAGATACAGAAATAATAAATCATCAAAACTGTAAGGCAGTCTACCATCCTATATGAAAACTGGTACTTATCAAAAAATAAAATAAAGATAACTTCCAATTATCTATAAAGGGGTACAGAAAAAATCAAAATCAAAAGTTAAAGAATGAAAGTCAATTGCATTGAAATCCAATCACAATATATAGGATTCTCTTAATCCCGTTAAGACTAAATTGTAAGTTCTAAAGGTTATGTGGTTCGTGTGTGTATAGGTGTATGTGGACATGTTCATATGGTTAGATAGTAGGCATGTGTGTATGTGAAATATACATGAAAGTGTATAGAAGGATTTGGGTTTCAAAACAATAGCTATCAAGTTACACTACTCATGGCATATTGGTTAAACAATCTACAATACACAACCTATTTACTCATAACATGCATGGCTAACCATATATATATATATATATATATATATATATATATATATATATATATATATATATATATATATATATATATATATATATAAAGAGGTAAATAAAAAATTATATATATATATATATATAAAGAGGTAGAGATTTAGTTATGTAAAATATATATATATATATATATATATATATATATATATATATATATATATATATATATATATATATATAAAGAGGTAGAGATTTAGTTATGTATCTATATACATTATAACATGTATGCATAAACTCTATATATATCTATATAGATATATGAACATAACTTAGAGAGGAAGGGTTAGCTTTACATGGCAGTGTATATTAAGTTAGGGTGTGTAGAAGCATGAAAAATATCAGAATGATGATCTATGCGGCTCAGAGCAGGAGAACCCCATACTGCTCATACAGGAGCAGTCCCATGCGGTTCAGAGAGACTTTTAGTCTCATGCAGCTCGGACAGAAGAGTCCATGCGGCTTGCATAGAGACAGTCCTGCGGTTCAAAGAGTCCACTAGCCGCATGTGGTTCAAAGATACATGAGGCTCACAGAGATATGCAGCTCAATGACACGTGTACCCACGAAGACCCCTTCACACAGCTGGCCATCGAGCAGTCTGCCTATTTAATGCTCTGTCATGATTTGACAGCTGACGGCTCTGACAAAAAGTATCATAATGGCCCTGCCATAATGACAAACTCTTGGGAAATAGGAAAAAATCTCTGACACGATTCGAGATTGACACGTGGCTACTCCCATGCGGCTCCAGTGAAGAACAGCTTCATGCGGCTGGGAAGGATCGTCTCCCTGCGGCTCACCAAAAGGCCATCCCATTAGGCTCGCAGTTGCTACCCTTATGCGGTTCACCAAGGAACCATCTCATGCGGCTCGCAGTTGCTACACTTATGCGGTTCACCAAGGAACCATCTCATGCGGCTCGTAAATACTATACCTATGCGGTTCGCCGAGACGCTGTCTCGTACGGTTCGTGGATGTCATACGGCTTTGGCAGAGTCTATCATCAAGACACGTGGCAGAGATTCGATGACAGCTGGCAGTAAAGATGATTATGAGATGCAAAGTTTTACCAGATCCCAATGACCATATCCTCATAATTAATGGGATCAGGTCATATCATTCCTAATCGAACCAATGGGACACGTGGTGGGAGATCCAAGCTACACAATCAATCATGAAGATTTAAAAGCAATCAGCATTAATTATTCGAAAGATTTAGTGCTACCCCCATTTATGGCCCAGATCCTTCACGCCTAGAACGAATGGTCTAGATTGATTAAACATCAGGCCGCCGCCACTTTGAGAATGGGTAATCAGCCAAACCCTAATGATGCCTCCCCACTATTATAAATAGCAGGGTGCCATTCCCTTGCAAGATATACACGGTCAGAGAGGAGATATACAGAGAGAGACCCCCCCCAATAATCAGAGAAAAAAATACACAGAGAGAGGGAAGCTAGAAGAGCAACAGAGGAGCAAAAAGTGCATTTCTTCTTCAACGCCAACCATCTTTTCACAAGGAGCCAAGGCTGCATACCGATCGTCCAAGGAGTAAGGCAGGGCTGCCGTCGCCTTCCCGAGCCTCTATCGTCACCCCCCAGAATCTAAAATAAATAATTGTACTTAGACTGCTGTACCTAGGTTTTCGTCCCTAGGCTTTCTTTGTACAAGCGAGTTTGTATTGTGAGTCTAAAGTTCAGTCCTCCCATAAAACTGTTCTGTACTTTTTACAATCAATGGCAAACACGATGGCGACTCTGCTGGGGACAAACTTCTCCACGGCTGAGGAGTTGGTGACGCAGTCGGATGCAGCCAAACTTGGCTCCACGCAACAAAAGATGGTCGTCCGCTTCGACCAACAAGCGTTTGAAGAGATGCTCTCCGAAGGAAGCGCTGGCCCGGTCCAGAAGCGCACCCGCACAACGAAGGCTCACAGAGAGTGGAGGCCAAAATCATTTCCTCCTCCCCAAACCTCCGACGGGATACCCTCTGTCGCTCAAGACGGCGAGAAGGACTCTTCTGCGGCCGCACTTCAAACCGTAGACAACTCTGTTGTCCCCAAGTCCGGCAGAAGAAAACACTATGATGCTGGACTTGCAGGGGCAAAGAGGAACTCTACGCGAACTGAGCCGCATAGGGGTGCTAGCCGCGTGAAAAAAGCTCATGCGGCCACATCTGCTAGCCGCGTAGAAAAAGCTCATGCGGCCACATCCGCTAGCCGCATGAAGAAAAATCATACGGTCACATCTGTCAGCCGCATGGTTTATGCAGCTACAGTCGCCAATCACATGAATGAAACACATGAAGCTACAGGAGTCAATCGCTTGCAGAAAACCCATGCGGCCACAATCACCAACCGCATGCGGCTAGCCTGCACGATCGTGACTCCTAGTCGCTCAAAAACAACTCATTCAAAAGCAGAAGACAACCGCATGCAGACAGCCTGTACGGTACCTAACTCTAGCCGCATAGCATCCGTTTCACGCTTCTCTCGATCAGTCTTCGACCGTCTCTCATGCGGTCCCGACCCTGATAATTCTCTGGATGATAAGCCAGACTCTGTGGCACCCAACTTGGACTCCTCCTATTACGCACCCACAAGTGCTAAAAGGAGGAAGTCTAGGGCAGTGCGGGCTCGTCAGGCCCAGTCAACTGTTCCAACCTCTGACTATCGGGGCATCCCGTTGACTATCACACGGGCCTCGGATGGGAAGTTGTATACAACTGCTCGAGTCCAGCCCCGGCGGCAAACAGACAGAGTGGTTCCTCTGACCTACGGGAGGCGATCCTCCACAAACGCAACGAAAGAGAAGGAGTGTCGGCGTATAAAGAGTCCTCGCTTGGACATCGCTGCACCCAAATCATCGTCAATTGCTGCTGCAATAACGCGGCAGTGACGGAAGATCGGCCGTCCGTCTTCCAAAGGCTACAGCACCCGAACTCAGAAGATGAGCACCTCCTGTTGTCTCCTGCAATTCCGCTCAAAAAGTCCCCGCCGAAGGGAGAAAGAAAAAGACGAGTATCTCCAGTCCTAAGATATCAACCACCACAGCTAAGAAACTATCGTCTAAAAGGTTGTCCTCTACTGGTGTATTCCAACACACCCGTTCAAAGATGAAATTTACCGAAATAGGAAATTCATCATCCACCGCGCTGGGGGTTGAGAGAACTGGGGGTAGCGTTCCTCTGAATATCCGCAACAATCCGATGTTTCAAAGAGCCGAGCCCGGACAAACAACTCTTCCATCGGGGGCAACAGACGCCGATGTCCCCGAGGACATTCATAACTCTCAAGACCAAGCAAGCTCTGAGGCTGGGGGTACTGCTCCCTCCGAGTCCGAACCAGAAGATAATATTTCCACATATCCCGATGACTTCTCAGTACACGGGTACGACTCGGAGGGAACATCCTCCACCGTCCCTTCCATCACTCCTCACGTAAGGACGGTGTTCATGACGGACAGCAATCAAGGTGGTTCCAATGATCGCCAGCGCATTGACAGTCTCGAAGCCATATTACTTGCTTTGGTCAAATCTATAGACGAGATTAAAGCGGCCCTGCCCACTCTACAAGGAGGAATGCCTGGCCAAACAAGCACGGGCCCCGCGGTCAATATAGATTCAAACTCAGCGGCACCAAACCCGGGCAATAATCCTCCCGAAGTAATAGCCCCTACCGCGACAGATGAGACCCGAGAAGTAAGAAGAGAGGTCCAGGAGCTCCGAGCCATGTTCCATGCCCGAGAAAATGCTCAAGATCTCAGAATACGGCAACCATATCCTACTGAATAGAGGGATGTTCCATTCCCACCAAGATATAAGTCGTTCAACATCAACCCGTAAGATGGCAAAACCTCAGCAAGTCGGTACATCACTTACTTTGAGGTCACTACCGACCATCTGCCCCATGATGATGCGATCCTCAAACGGTTATTCATCGGGGCATTGGAAGGAGTCGCCTTCGATTGGTACCGTAATCTATCGGACAACTGCATCCACTCCTTCGTAGGCTTCAAGCGCATGTTCTTGGAACGATTCTATGAAGTAGGACAAGACGTCACTATGTCCACTCTCATGGACGTCATCCAAGGGGAGAAGGAGCTAACAAGGAACTACATCGAGCGGTTCCGCCAGACCGCCATGAAGCTGCCTTCCGAAAATCCAGATTCTTCTTTGATTGAAATTTGCCAAAAGAGACTGCTTCCAACGATCAGTCTCTGGATGGGCGAGAGTCAATTCAAAGATTGGAAGGCGTTCATCATCAACGCCACAAGCGCTGAAGAACGACTGAAGAAGGGGAAAACAAGGGCAAGCCAACTGGGGTTGTACATCTCAGAAGGGAAAAACAAGGGCAAGCATCCCAACAACGATAATGGAGGTAACCCCTCCAACAATCGGGACAGCAAGGGAAAACAGGCTATGGTGGCCGATACGGCCCAGAAACTCGAGTCACAACCAGCAGACAAACAATGGCCTTAGATCACTTACTCTTTCGAAGACGGCCACGTCAAGCCTATCTTGGACATGCTCATACAAGGAGGTAGAATTCAGCTTCCTCCACCAAGGCGGGAGCCTTGGCCGGCTGATTTGGAGAACCCAAAGTTCTGCCATTATCACGGTTATGTACACTACGCTACACATGACTGCTACCAACTAAAACGGTACAGCCAAAGCCTCATCGATTTGAACGCTCTGGCCATCGATTTCGAAGAGGTAACCGTAGCAGCCAATATGGTGTCCGTACAATTCGGCAACTTTCCTCCGACGGAGACGCAAGACGGGGTAATCCCCGTCCCTCTCGCGATAATGGAGATTACCAATCTTCCTCCTCCCCGGGAACAGGCTGCTGGTCTAGTACCTCTCACCACCTCACGGGGAGAGGTCATGTGGGTCCATCCAGACTTGGTGTCAGAAGTAACTCAGTCCATACCATCTCCTACTAACAAAAAGAGTAGAAAAATCAGGATACGGCACACAATCTCAGCAGACAACGAGGAAGCTACAGCCGTCGTCACGCGGTTCGGAGCGCAATCCCAACCTGTGGTTGATAGCCCAGTTGAAAATCATCAACCTACTACAACTGATGCTCCGGGACCGGCTCAGCCTTCGACGACCGACAAGCCTAGGCCGAAGGAGACTCGCTTCGACAAATCCCTCTGAAAGGACGCAACCCAAGGGCTAGAGAGGCCCTATAACTTTGACATCTTAGCACAATTGGCTAACACTCCAGCCAAATTGTCACTATACGAACTCCTAAGGCTCTCCAAGGACGTTCGTATTGCATTGAGCGAAGCACTTCAAAATGCCGATGCGTATCTCGCTCAATCCAACCTTACCGGGGAGGACTCACCCGTAGATCTCCAAGACAGTGCCTGCACGGGAGCAATGCCCAACATCGTCTTCACTTCGCAGGACATGCTCATCAAAACTATCCTACATGATCGCCCGCTATACTACACGAGATACATTGGTGACGTAAAGGTGGATCGGATGCACATTGATCCTGGCTCCTCTATAAGCATCATCCCGAAGGGTCTGCTACATTATCTCCGCATCCCAATGCATCGCCTGACACCTACAAGCACCGCCATCAGCGGTTTCAATTCGGACAGGAGCTACCCTATTGGAAAGATTCGTCTGAAGTGTCAAATTGGCGACCTCCAATCCGAAGTCACCTGCTACGTCATAGATGTAGACACTTCCTACAACATCCTCTTGGGGTGCCCATGGATATACGATTATATGATTGTGCCTTCCACGCTACACCAGTGTTTCAAATACGTCGACAAATACGGCTTCGTGAAGACAGAGTTTGCTGATATCGATCCCTTCAAAGGGGTCGAATCATACTACTCGGACTCCTGCTTATACGAAAAGTCAAAGAGGCACCTTGATGAAGGAGACGCACAAACTCATACCGAGACAGCCACAGGATCAGAAGGACCCCTGACGATCCACCTCCAAGCTCGCAAACCGGGCAAATCCGTACCCCTCACCGCCACTCTGCGGAAGGACGCGATCAGCCTCTCGGCGCAAGAGGAGCAGACGATAATCCGGCTGCCAAGGTCCGGCCAAGTGCCGAGACCCACAACGGGGCCACTGACAATCCGACTACCGAGAGTCAGTCAACCACAAGCAGGAAAGCTCAACCCCTCGGATAGGCCGCTGACAATACGCCTTCCCAAGAAAGGTTGTCACCTCGATGCAACGTCTGACACTTCCAGTGAACCAGCCACTCCTCGCCTCATATCAAATGCCAAACTGGGGGTCGCCAGTCTGCCAACAACTCCACGCTCTGCTCTATCAACTGAACTACTGACAATCAAGCTTCTTAGGTCGTCCTCTCAGTCTTCGTTCACACAGAGGGTAGCCGAAGAGGAACCGGAGCTAGCCAAGTATGTGGCTGCCCACACTAATATCACCTCCGCTGATGATGTAATCCCCCTAGAAAAGATACCTTACTTCATCTACACCGAGCTCAATAAGCTATGTACAATGTATGCTATGGAACACGGTATAGGCGCTCACCTACACACACATGTGACAAATATGTACACCGCGATCCAGCTTACTCCAGTAGAAGACGCTTATCGAATATTCGAGGGGGGAGATCATCCAATCATCTTCGGCCGGACGAACAACCCGCATCCACTCACCATAGAAGAAGTCGACCTCGGGTCAGATGCCGGGAGACTGCCTCTGTATCTGTATAGCCCTCAATCCAAATATCTTATGCAGAAACAGGGGTATGATCTAGAGACGACGCCAGGATTGAACTATGGCACTGGGCGACGATTACCCTTGAAGCTACCAGTCCCGGCGGGCAAACCACGAAACTACTATAACAAAACTCGATGTGGGTTAGGGTATGTAACGCCTACTAAGACCCCTGAAAGTTCAGATGAAGAATGCGACTGGCATTCACATTCAACCGGATCACCAACTTCCGACTCAGATACCAGCATCGGAGATGTATTCAGACAAGTCATGTCAGTCAACATGGCATTCGCCGACGCTTACGAGGAAGACGAAGACATCCCTAAAATCCTCGAGCTAGAGCCATGGGCCCAACAATTGGACGCACAATAGGAAAAGCGGTTCGAACTGAGAGAACCTCTTACTGAAGATGAGGTCATACAAGTCGATCTCGGCAGCGAATCTTCTCCAAAACAGATCTTCATCAGTAAAAGCCTAACCGACGAAGAACGGGAATCGCTGTTAGAACTTGTCAGAGAGTACATTGATGTGTTCGCCTGGAGCTATGAAGACATGCCAGGGTTAAATCCTGACATCGCTCTTCATAAACTCAACATCCGACAAGATACAAAGTCGGTCAAGCAACAACAGCGACGCTTCCGTCCAGGCATCATAGACGCGATCGAAGCTGAAGTCAACAAACTGATAGCCAGTGGTTTCATTCATGAGGAGCAACATCCCGATTGGGTCGCCAATATAGTACCCGTCCTCAAGAAGAATGGAAAGATTCGAATCTACATCGACTTCCGCAACCTGAACGAGGCATGCCCCAAAGATGAATTCTCCTTTTCTATCACAGACATCATGATCGACAACACCTGCGGCTTCGAACATATGTCATTCATGGATGACTTCTCGGGGTACAACCAAATCAAAATGTCTCCTGACGACGAAAAGCATACATCATTCCGAACACCGATTGGCACGTACTGTTACACAGTCATGCCTTTCGGTTTAAAGAATGCTGGCGCCACATATCAAAGAGCCATGAGCGTCATCTTCAGAGACCACTTACGCAAGACGGTGGAATGCTATGTCGATGATATAGCCGTCAAGAGCCATAGCAGGGAAGACCATCTGCAGGATCTAAGGACGGTATTCGACCTAATGCGAACGCACAATTTGAAAATGAACCCTAGGAAGTCCTTCCAGGGCGTATCCAGCGGGAAGTTCTTAGGCTTCATCATCACTGCAAAGGGTATCCATGTAGACCCTGAGAAGACAAAAGCAATCATGGAGATGGGTCCCCCGAAAAATTTCTGCAAACTCAGAGGCCTTCAAGGAAGGCTAGCTTACATCAGAAGGTTCATTTCCAACCTCTCCGGGCGATGTCGACCATTCACGCACCTCATGAAGAAAGGAGTCTCATTCGTATGGGACGAGGAATGCCAGCGTGCTTTCGACAGCATCAAAGAATATTTGTCAAATCCTCCAGTTCTGGTAGCCCCGGTTCCTGGAAAACCATTCCTGCTCTATGTTCGAGCAATGGAACACTCCCTCGGGGCTCTGCTGGCACAGAACAACGATACAGGCCATGAACAGGCCATATATTACCTCAGCCGAATGATGATTGGGCCAGAGCACCGATACACCGCTATGGAGAAGGAATGCCTCGCCCTGGTGTTCGTCATTCAGAAAATACGACACTATGTCACCGGACAAATGATACATGTGATCTCACGAGTCAACCCTCTAAGGGTCCTCATGACCAAACCAGGGGCACTCAGCTCTCGCCTCGCTACATGGGCAATATTGTTGTCCCCTTATCATATGATCTTCGTCCCACAAAAGGCAATCAAAGATCAAGCTCTGGCAGACTTCTTAGCAGCCCACCCGGGCTCGGAGTCCTCCAGGATATACGAAGAGATCCCAGATGAGGTCGTCGACTCACATGCAACCTCTCACGAAAATATATGGCGAATGTTCTTCGACGGCGCTTCGAGGACCGGACCTAAAGGTAATATAGTCGTCGGAGTCGGGGTAGTGCTAATCTCTCCTTCCGGATTGGTGATTAACCGCGCTTAATCTCTCACCGATCCCTGCTCTAACAATGTGGCCGAGTACAACGCTCTGGTCATTGGCCTCCAACTTGCAAGAGAGCTGGGGGTAGAATACCTTGAAGCCTATGGCGATTCCCAGCTTATCGTCAATCAGATCCGGGGCTCATACGAAGTCCACCACGAAGACATGATCCCTTATCACCAAATAGCGATTGACATCATCTCGTCGTTTAAAGGGTTCTTCATCGAACATGTCCCCAGACTCCAAAATATCGAAGCAGATGCCTTAGCCGGTCTTGCCGCTTCCCTAGCAGTTTCGAATTATGATCGCCATTCAGTGGATGTGATAGGCCACGAACTGGTCTGTTCCAAAAACAATGTGCAATTCGTGGCGAGTTATTCTGAACAGACGATCGATAACGCCCCAGATTGGAGACAACCATTCATCGACTTCGTCGTCTACGACATCCTGCCCGAGAACCTAAAGGAAGCCACTTCCATCAGAAGGCGTTCTCTCAGATTCTTCTACGATACAGAGACGAAAATGCTGTATCGCCGTTCCTACGACGGATTACTGCTTCGGTGTCTGTCGAACGCAGAAGCCAAAGAAGCCGTACGAGAAGCCCATGACGGTGTCTGCGGGGCCCACCAGCCTGGCCCGAAACTGCAAGATCGCCTTCGCCGAATGGGCTACTATTGGCCCACAATGGTGGCAGATGCGATAGACTATGCCAAAAAGTGTAAAGCCTGCCAAGTCCACGCGGACTTCATTCACCAACCATCCGAATTTTTACATCCGACGGTGGCATCCTGGCCATTCGAAGCATGGGGAATGGACATCATTGGTCCAATCACCCCACCTTTCTCCCGAGGACATCGCTTCATACTTGCGATCACGGATTACTTCTCCAAATGGACAGAAGCTGTCCCACTTGCAGAAGTCAAGACTTCAAACGTAATCAGCTTCCTTAAGCATCACATCATCTACCGCGTTGGACTGCCCCGAAGGATCATCCATGATAATGGGCCGCAGTTTGCAAGCCACGCATTCTATCGGTTTTGCAATAAATACAGTATTCAGAATATCGCCTCCACGCCGTATAACCCGACATCAAACGGGCTGGCAGAGGCATTCAACAAAACAATCATCAAACTCCTCAAAAAGTTTATCTCCTCCAATAAACGTGACTGGAACGAGAAGCTCGACGAATGCTTATGGGCTTATCGTACCACGGTCCGAACAGCCATCGGGAATACACCATTCTCCCTGGTATACGGGAGTGAGGCAGTCCTCCCCTTGGAGACCCAGATCCCCTCACTACGTGTCGCCCTCACACATCAATTGACGACCGATGATAACTACCGACGTCGACTGTAAGAGTTAGAGGCTTTAGATGAAAAGTGCCTCCTAGCTCAGCAAAGGATCGAGCTATACCAAGCACGCATCTCAGGAGCCTTCAACTAGAAGGTCAAAATCAGAACATTCCAGGTAGGCGATCTCGTCGTGGAAGTCCGGAGGCCAATGGTCATGACTCACAAGACCGCCGGCAAATTCCAGCCAAAGTGGAAGGGCCCATTTATCATTGAGATGGTATTCTCCAACGGTGCTTACCGCCTTGCAAAGCAAGACGGAGACTTGCTCATGTTGCCCGTCAACGGCAAGTTCCTGAAGAAATATTATGTCTAAACGACATTCGCTACAAGATCTTCGAGTCATGTACCCGCTGGTACCACTGAACACACATCCACAACATTTCAGATTATCGAGTCATATACCGGCTGGTGCCGCTGAACTCACCCCTACATTCCCTTCAGATTATCGAGTCATGTACCCGCTGGTGCCGCTGGACTCACACTTTCTCAATATTCTAAATTACCGAGTTATGTACCCGCTGGTGCCTCTGAACTCACATTCCGGTCACTCTTTCAGATAGTAAGTCACGTATGATTATACCTCTGAACTTTCTTCCTGGAAGAGATCCTTCCTCATGATCCAATACCCGCACTCCCAGTGCACAAAAAGGGTAATCGATCCACAAATTTCCGAAAACGGACATGTCCTCATTACCTCTGAGTCGTTTTCACTTCCACCAAAAATAAACCGCCCCTCACATAGAACTTCCACGTTCTTCTACCTCTGAGTCATTCTATATACCCCCTCTTCATTGAGCCCACTCCTGCCATGTCATCATTACCTCTGAGTGGGAAGGCTCCGTCGAAGAAACCTTCATGCTTGCCATGTCCATATTACCTCTGAGCAAGTATGTCGGTCTCCTTTCGACCTATTATCTGTACCCACAATCAGAGTACGATAAGGATAATAGGTCCACAAATGTCCGCTGTTGACCACGAATATCTTTCGTGAAACCTCCCCTGCCATGTCCTCATTACCTCTGAGCAGGAAGATTCTACGGTAAAACCCTCATGCTTGCCATGTCCTCATAACCTCTAAGCAAATATGTTGGTTTTCCTTTCACCCTATTATCTGTATCCCGAACCAGGGTACGCCAAGGATAATAGGTCCACAAATATTCCTTTGCTAAGTTTCTTAGCATAAATCCACCACCCCACCATGTCCCGGGAGCCCAGCTGCTCTACGGCATTCTTTTTTTCTAGCATCGAGAACATCCATGACCACTTTGCCACGGCTGTTCCGGACATCCTGTCCAAACTTGTTATCCGTACCTAAAACTAAGGTACGCCTAGGATAACAGGTCCACGAATAAATCCCCCGGCAAGTCCAATTCCACAGACGCCACAACTACAAGAAAGAGATGATGAGTCGAAACATGCTTATTTATTCAAAATTCAACGTACTAGTTCATTTGGGATCACATCCCTTACAAAAAAAAGAGAGCAAAGAAAATAGACAGCTGATCACTGCTCTGGGGCACTTAACGCCCTGAGACGGTCCGTCAGCAAAACAACCGACCGCTCAAACCTCTGGGAGGCTCGACGCTCCGCCTCGTGGGTCAGCATCGCCTCGTCCTCCAGATGAGCGTGAGCCTGCCAGTTATCCGCAAATTTCTTAAAGGCCCGTTCCAGGTTATCAGAAGATCGGGAAACCTTCTCGGCCTCCCGAACGATTGACTCCTGCTCCGCCTGAGCAGCCTCCAGCTCTGACTCTAAGAAAGCCAATTCCCTCTGGAGTCCAAGAATCTGCTTCTTCGTATCAGCAATTCCACGAGAAGCAGACTCTTCCCGAGCACGGCAAGCCTGACTCCTACGACCCAGCTGGTCATACGAAGCGGAGAACTTATCAAGGTCTCCCCGTACAACTGGCCCAGCAGTATCTCGGGCTAGCTTAATCCTATCCCGAGCAGCAATGAGGAAGCCCCGCTTCCGCTCAATCACAGCAGGCAAGCCCGCCTGTCGTATCGCCAGTAGTTGGGTCACAAGCTGATCAGCTTCTGTCAGCATAGGTTCCAGCAGTGCAGCCAATCCCACCCCGCCAGGAAGAGACTTCAAGGTTACAATCTGACCCCGGGCACACTGGAGAGATAGAGAAAATGGGGTCCCCCGTTCCATGGCAGCGTCCACGCCCTTTTTCAAATGACGATAGAAGCTGTCGACCACATCCTGCGTCACCTCGTCCAGAGTCTCCGTGGAGGCGGGTGTCAACGGGAGTGTGGCTCGCAGCACTGAAGAAGACGCAACAGAATCCGCCGCTTCTGCTATAAGAGAAACCAGCTCCGCACGGAAGGACGCTTGAACAGCGGCCAACTCCTCTTCGGCAGCCTGTAAAATTTGAATACTCGGTAGGGTCGAGAGGTCAGTCTCCGGAGCCGTATAATCTGCGAAGGATGAGGCGGAGACCATCGCCAACCCCATTCCCGTCGGCCTGGAGCTGGCAGGAGGCCCCTCGACATGGGACGGCAAAGAAGAAGGAACGCTCCTTTCTCCCATATCACGGCAGGTCGAGCCTTCCCCAAGAACATCCACGGAGGGAAGTAAAGGGTCAGGACCTGCAGGGCCAAGGCAACCATGAATCGATTTGACCTGGAGAATATGTTGATAGAGTAAATAAGCCCCCTCACTAGTCAATATCTGGCTTATCTTACCAGTGGAGGAGCGTGAAGGCTGAGGTTCGCCTGCAGCCACCACAGCCCCTTCACCAACAGCCTCCGAGTCAGGTATAATAGACTCCTCCGCCCTTGCATCCTCGGAAGGGGGCGCACCGAGATCGGCATCGCCTTGCTGAAGATCAGAGGTCTCGGAGACGGGCCCAAGGAAACCTTCGTCACCCCGGTCCGAGGTTTCAGCAACCTGGAAGCTTCCAGCCACCGCTGAGAGAGCCCCCGCAGAAAGGACCGCGGTACACACGCCGCTAATCAAAGAAGCAAGGGCCGGATCAACTCCAGGGGCAATAAACGGTTCAGGAAAGGACGGTTCATCAGACATCTACAAAGAAAAGTAATTAAGTCATATCTCCGGAAGAGAAGAAAACTACAACAAAGAGAAGGCTCTGACTTACCTCTGGAATATCGTCTACATCCTCACCCTTCTCCGTAATAAGCAGCCTACGGGGACCGACCGCCGCTCTCTTTACAGAAAAAGCTACTCCTCCGCCAGTGGACTCACGCCTGCCTCGCTTACGTGAGGGACCAGGCATGACAGGCGGTAGTTCTACCCGCACTAACTCCGACACAGATGGCAACTGGTCCACCGCTTCATCGAATACAACCGACGGTTGATCCGTCATCATCTCACCTGCCATGACGGGAGGCTGACCCGCCATTGTCTCGTCACCCGAAGTAAGGGAGTCCTCGTCGTCCCGCTCGTTGTCTTCCTCAATTGTGTCGAAGGACTCGGAATCGGGCGAAGGAACTCTATTCGTCCCTTTCTTCTTCGTCCTCGACGTCGTAGCCTTCTCCGCCAGGCGAGTGCCCACAATGAAGCTAGTCCTCGAGTCAAAATCGAGGGAAGGAGGATTCGCCGTAACATGATATAGGGCCGCCATATGCAGGATTTCCCCTATCACGTTTGCGGCAGGGACCAAGAAGCTAGTCCGAGTATGACAGGTGTCATAGTAGCTCCATGCCCTAATACCGTCAAGAATGCTACCTTCAAATCCCAGGTGAGAACTGGGGCGCCCGAGGAATAGCTGACTATACCCAAATTGACGGGCAAACCTACTAGGCAAGTAGGGCTCCAAGTACACAGTGTTGCGATTCCGGTAAACTAGATGCACCGGGCGAATGTTACGCAGCCAGAAATGTATCTTTTCAGGCAAGAAATGAGGAGGTCCAACACCATCAACATGAACACTCCTCACCTCTTGATCAGTGAAACGAGGAACGGACACAAAAAAATTATACCCGTCCACCCTCGCCAGCATCCTCCGACACGCCGGCATGATACTACATTCCCAAGTTTGATGGTGATACTTGAAAAGAAACGCGTCGTCATCTGTAACGCCATCTCCCGTCCCAGGTCTCATCAAAGACTGATAATGCAGTAACAGCCATCCCAGCAAGTAATGGTAAGGCAATTCTATACGTTCAAAGTCCATTGCCACGTCACGAGCAATGACCTTGGACGAGAAGGCACGAACACCATGCTGAATACTGCACACCATGGCAGGAAGAAGAGCCAGCCTGACCCCAAAGGCCAACTTCAAGGCAGGAAGAATGAAGTGGCAACTGATCCTCTCGATAGAACCTGCCCCTCCTGAGACTACGCAGTTGCGCAGCCATACCATTAGAAACCCGGCCAAGAGTGCCTTCTCTGACAGTCGCCGGGTACCATAACGAAAGTAGCTGAAGGAGTCAATCTGGCTCCCGAACCTATCACTTTTAGACTTCGACCTCCTAGCGGTTGACACCAAGTCCTCTACTTCCCTAGGAGTTAGACGATCTCGGGAAGTAACCCGGTCAGCCGCACTGAATTTAAAAAGGTACGAGACCCAAGATTTAGTATGGGGAGAGTCTCCTTCCGAGCTGTCATTTTTCTGGATAGCCGTTCGGTGACAGGTGCTATGATGGCACAATAGTTCTTGATACACGGCGACGAAACCGGGGAATCGTCGATCCAAATCTTGGATCTCCTCATTCGTCGGAGTATACACTTCGAAGGGTTCATCCCCCCAGGGGAGCTTGGAGACAGCATACATCTTGTGAAGAACGATCTCCAATTCTCCAATAGGGGTAAAGAAAGTCCCTGTCTGATGATTGTACATCTCCAGAAGGACCATGAACAGTGGCTTATTAACAGGCAACCCGTGGCTAGTACCCCAGATAGCGTCATAAAGGTTGACTCTCCGCAAAAATTCTTCGTATTTCCGTAGAATCCATGAGGTCAGATTAGCCCACGGGGGAATAGGGTGTAACCAGCTCGGCAGTACCAACCTGCCAACAGGATAGGACCCTTTGCGAGCAAGCTGGCTCAGGAAGGTATCAGCCTGGAAGAATGAAAAGTTAGGACCGGGGGTGTTGATGAAGGTACCCAAAACTAACCCCATCACGGACCGACTGGCCGGATCTTTGACCGCGCGCACTGACCCAGTAGATTTGTTGTAACGGATGTTACCAACAAACATCACTGGTCGGGTTGGAGTGAGGGTGTCCGGCATCTGCCTATCCAGAACGATCATATTGAACCACGCAAAAGGGAAATGGCGCTTCATAATAGGGATGTGAATCGGCATCCCGTCCAGGTCAAAATCCCAACTCTCGAAAACATCCAGCACTCGGGAGTTTTCTACGACCAACGCATCCCCAAAGAGGAAGACCGGTTTCAGATACTTCCCATCAGACTTCCTGGAGCTTATCATATCGCCAAGGAATTGAAAAGATTGAACCCGAATAGCATTTAGTCGCTCCAAAGGTTCATCAACGATTAGCTGCTCGGACACTTGACGAACTAAGTCATCCCGATGCACGCCTGAGGCAAACTGACGCGAGCCTACCATAAGTTCCCCCGCAGGATTTACTGGCAGATTCACTGAAGAAAAAAGCAAAAAAAGAAACAAGTCAAAAAGATAGCTGAAACACAAAACTACATGATGCTTATGCGGCTCGGTATAGCCTCATGCGGCTCGGTTTAAAAAGGTTCATACAGGTCAATCCAAATGAGCTTATGCGGCTCAGTTTGAAAGAGCCCATGCGGTCCAGTTCGAATACACTTATGCGGTTCCGCTCGAAAGGAACTCATGCGGCTCAGTACGGATGAGCTTATGCGGTTTGAAAGGAGCAGATACGAATATGGTCCGATCCGAATAAGCTTATTCGGCTCGAAAAAGCTTATGCGGCCCTGCGAGGATGAGCTTATGCGGTCCCGTTCAAATAATCTTATGCGGTTCAATTCGGAATATGCTTATGCGACTCGGTTTGAAAGAGCCCATACGGCCCTGATGATGAAGCAGTTATGTAAACAACTTTCACGCAGCTCAGGCCTGGGTCATATCCCATGCGATCCGAATATGAGTCGGACACACAGCATAATTGGGAGTATAGGCTCGCGCATAAAATATGCGGCATAGCCATGGCAGTTCATATTGATGGCCCTACCAGCAATAGGCGGGTGAACGTCGGAGTGGAGGACAGGCACGTCAGCCGTCGGAGGAGCCGCCACGTTCACCATCGTAGTCAATGAAGATGCGGCCTTCTTACCCTTCGCAGCCGCAGAAGATGACGCGGCCTTCTTGCCTGTAGCAGCAGCAGTCTTCTTGGGAGCCATTGCCGATCGCTGAGAGGAGAGGACGAGGATGAAGTCTGTAACGAAGAGTTTGAGCAAAAGAGAGAAGGTAAAAAAACCCTCAAAGAATAAACTTACTCCTACTTATAGGCGAAGGAGGCTCGAAAAGAGAAACAAAACAGACGCCTCGATCTACGCGCCGCCTAAAAGAATAAACCGCTTCGGTCAAAACAAAACTGAGCCTTGGGATCCTCCCCCAAAGAGGTGGCGAATCAAGGGCTTTTAATGCAGAAGTTTTGCACACGTGGCTAAGACACGTGGCAAAAAGCTTATGTGGTCTTACAGCTCATACAGCCAGATAAATCCATACGGCTGTACTATCTATGCGGTCAACAAAGGTCATGCTTCTTATTCAAAGTATTTCAATTTTGCAAATTGAAAAATTTGAAGGGGGTCTTGTAGAAGCATAGAAAATATCAGAATGATGATCTATGCGGCTCAGAGTAGGAGAACCCCATGCGGCTCATACAGGAGCAGTCCCATGCGGTTCAGAGAGACTCTTAGTCTCATACGGCTCGGACAGAAGAGTCCATACGGCTTGCATAGAGACAGTCCTGCGGTTCAAAGAGTCCACAAGCCGCATGTGGTTCAAAGATACATGCGGCTCACAGAGATATGTGGCTCAATGCCACGTGCACCCACGAAGACCCCTTCACACAGCTGGCCATCGAACAGTCTGTCTATTTAATACTCTGTCATGATTTGACAGCTGACGGCTCTGACATAAAGTATCATAATTGCCCTGCCACAATGACAGACTCTTGGGAAATAGGAGAAAATCTCTGACGCAATTCGAGATTGACACGTGGCTACTCCCATACGGCTCCAGTGAAGAACAGCTTCATACGACTGGGAAGGATCGTCTCCATGCGGCTCACCAAAAGGCCATCCCATACGGCTCGCAGTTGCCACCCTTATGCGGTTCACCAAGAAACCATCTCATACGGCTCGCAGTTGCTACCCTTATGCGGTTCACCAGGGAACCATCTCATGCGGCTCGTAAATACTATACCTATACGGTTCGCCGAGACGCTGTCTCGTGCGGTTCGTGGATGTCATGCGGCTTTGGCAGAGTCAATCATCAAGACACGTGGCAGAGATTCGATGACAGCTGGCAGTAAAGATGATTATGAGATACAAAGATTTACCAGATCCCAATGACCATATCCTCATAATTAATGGGATCAGGTCATATCATTCCTAATCGAACCAATGGGACACGTGGTGGAAGATCCAAGCTACACAATCATTCATGAAGATTTAAAAGCAATCAGTATTAATTATTCGAAAGATTTAGTGCTACCCCATTTATGGCCCAGATCCTTCACGCCTAGAACGAATGGTCTAGATTGATTAAACATCAGGCCGCCGCCACTTTGAGAATGGGTAATCAGCCAAACCCTAATGATGCCCCCCTACTATTATAAATAGCAGGGTGCCATTCCCTTGCAAGATATACACGGTCAGAGAGGAGATATACAGAGAGAGACCCCCCCAATAATCAGAGAAAAAAATACACAGAGAGAGGGAAGCTAGAAGAGCAAAAGAGGAGCAAAAAGAGCATTTCTTCGTCAACGCCAACCATCTTTTCACAAGGAGCCAAGGCTGCATACCGATCGTCCAAGGAGTAAGGCAGGGCTGCCGTCGCCTTCCCGAGCCTCTATCGTCACCCCCCAGAATCTAAAATAAACAATTGTACTTAGACTGCTGTACCTAGGTTTTCGTCCCTAGGCTTTCTTTGTACAAGCGAGTTTGTATTGTGAGTCTAAAGTTCAGTCCTCCCATAAAACTGTTCTGTACTTTTTACAATCAATGGCAAACAGGGTGTGTGTGTCCTTGTACATGGCTTTAGTATTGAAAGGTTAAACCCTGTTTTAGTTCAGCATTTATATACAAAATCTGAAAATAAGCGAACATTTAAACCAGTGTAATATTAACATAATACAGTTTCAGATTTTAGGTATTTGAAATATCACAACCAACTCAATGCTCCCAACACATCCTAACATGATGGAGATAAAACCCTAACATACTATCCATACATTTAGCTATGCATACAGTTCAATATTACATATTAAATATGAAATTGAACTAAACATTTGAAATCAATATAAAAATGTTAACATGTACTCAGTTTTAGGATTTTGGAGAAATTCGAACATCAAACCAACCCAATGTTCATCACAACCACAACCTAACATGCAAGAATATGAAACCTAACATTATATCCCTACATACAATAATGTATATAGCTCAAAATATTACATTAAAAAAAAAAAATTGAACTAACATTTGGAATCCAATATTAAGGGTTAATATGCACACAATCTCAGATTTGACAAATTCAAACACAAAACTCAACCAATTTCTTTAAGAATTGAAACCCTGTATATAACATACATGTGCAGTGATATAAACAAAACTAATAACATGAAATTTATATTTAAATTACGAATTTAAACTGGAAAAAGCAGAAAACCAGTCTCTGTTACTGTACTGTATCAGAAATATTGGGGTTTTGAGAATTTAAACATCAACAACATATTAATATGTATTTAGATAGGTTGGTAATCAAAGTGTAGCATGCATACGTGTCAGGCAAAGTGTCTGTGTCCACTATATATATTCTCATGTCCCAATATACAAATCAAATTCTATATCAAGACCAACATTTAGATTCCTACCAAGATTGCAAAGTAGGTGATTGATGTAATCAAGACAGTTTTATTATTATTTTTTTTATTATTTAATACAAGAATAATAGCAAGAAGGAAATAACGATAAAATCTGTTCTGCTTATCTGTTTAAAAGAAGGAACTATTTTGAAACCAGAGCTATAATATCAAATCCAAGATAAGGTCTAGCAAAATCATCTATTCATTGTATTATGAAGAACTTATAGCAAGAAGTTACACAAGGTTTATAATAACAGCTAAAGCTACTCCTAAGTTAAATAATGAGAAGCAAAACAAAACAAAACAACAATAATTCTCTTTTTTTTAAGAAGGATTGAAACAAAAGTAGAGAAAACATGTTCAAAAGCATTTAAGGTACAATCTGATAATCATATGCGTCTATCCAAAATTATGGTGCTCTAAATCCTCGTTATACTAGTAAGCAAGGCTATGATAATCACAGAGTCCTCGACTAAGGCACATACCTCTAGAATCATGGTATTTAAAATTTTAGCGATGCCGCTAGCTTAGCTACGAAAACCTTAAATTCCCACACCCAAGAAATATATCCAAAATCAGACTATATGTCCTCACCATGCCGGCTAATGTGACTGTAGAAGACTAGATTCCATAACTTAGATGACCTAGCCCATATAATTTCATCTTGACAAAAATTAAATTAAATCAACAATGGATACCCAAAAATCAAATTCATTAACTAACCAAGAAAGATAAATATAAACTATTAGAATCAAATTTTGAGATATTTTATAATGAGATTCTCAAGGGTCATCCCAGGAATCTCTTAAGGGATTCTAACTGTGATTTAGTACCTTCAAAAATATATCCTAATCCTAATGCAGGCTGTAGTGGTACTCTAGTTTGAATACCACTATACAAACTCGGCCTGCATGGGCCACCACTAAAAACGTGTCACGACCCGCACCCTAGAATAAGGGCACGAGACGTGGGTACGTCCAGCCTATGCCGCAGTGTCGACGGTAGAACGCTATCCTAGGTCAAACATCTAACAATATAAAGGTACCTGTATAGTATATACACTCCGAATGGAGGTGACATAGCAAATACAGTCTCAATCACATCTAAGGTAGAGCATGATAAAAGATAGATAAAACATAAAATCCACAAAGAGATATAGCAGATAAAAGTCTAAGTGTCTAAGATACACAAATCCAGAAAATATCTCAAATTTCAAATACAGTAATCCATAGAGTAAATACAGCTCAAGACAACTGAAAACAAGGTAAAAAAAACCTTAGATATCTATACAACATCTACTGTGTCTCCTCTAGGCTAGCAGGCAACCTCCAAGCTATCTGTAAAATTTATCAACAGGTCCAGTCATGACAGGAGCGAGTACAGTACATCTCAACAAATCATAACAGGCTAGGAAATATAATCATGCTACAGAGTAAGATACAGAAAACTGAAGAACAATATGATATAAAAAGAGAGAGACTGTAAGTAAATAGATACAATATATAGAGAACTATCAGTGACTAGTGATTCAGAGCACAAGATGGTTATGTAAACGGCACGATATTACACACGAGTAATCTAAAGAGGTTACACATAAGTAATCTACTGGATTGATTACATAACCACTTCTACTCTTCCGCCCCAATCAATACACAAGGATCTAGCCAAATTATGTTATTGCACAAAAAGTATAGTCGTACACGAAGATCATGTGAGCACATGAGTATACACTATTTCATATAATTTGCACACGAAAAACACGAACACAAGAAGTACACGATGCTCATGATAAAGTACACGAACACGAAATACCCGATGTATCCGCTAAGGGGATAACATCGCATGACAAGATCCATATAGTACTAATCCGTGTTACCAATGTGTCAGCATCAAGTAAAGTAATCTAAAGCAGGAAATATACTGCTAAACAGGATATGAAATGATCAAAGAATGTACTCGCCTGATACCCTGAACAGCTGATATAAAAAGATGGCCAACTGGAGTCACAGAATCCTAGTTATAGCAACATAGGTTATAAAGAGTTCAATTTATATGGTAATTGAAATTATAATGTAATCTATATGAGTCTAAGTCAATCTAGGTCAAAGTCAACTCTTGGTCAACTCTGGTCAACTATAATGTCAAACTAGGTCAACTCTAGTCAACTATGGTCAAACTAGCTAGGGTTGGGTCAACAATGGTCAACTAGTCTAGGTTAGTCAATTCTAGGTCTAAACAAACTAAGTATATACAAATCAAGTATCCAAGATAGCTACTAACTCATAGCCTAAGTCACTTGTTAAACCAAGCACAAAACTAAACCATATGCTAATAAGGCATACAAACTTAGTCATATAATGTATATATATTATTCATATTCACTTATTCATATATATAGATATATATAGGAAAGCTATATATATAGGCACATACATATATATAGAGAGAAATAGAGGTAAAAGAGTAAGTGAGTGTGTGTGTATTTGGCATGTGTGTGAAAGGGTATGTGTTAGTGCTCTCAAATTTAGTGATAGGTAGGTGTATGTGACATGGGATACATGGTGTCAAAGGGTGTATGAATGCATGTGTGTAAAAGATTATAGGTTAACTCAGTTTATAGAAATGCATACATACATACTTATATTGCATACATGCATACATACATATCATGTATACATACATACATTGTATACATGCCTACATACATATCACATATGTATACTTGTATTCATTCTTGCACCTATACATACATACATAGATGCATACATACATATTTGAATACATTATATACTTGCATACATTATATTCTTATATACATACTCTACATTATATTATATTTATTCCTGCATAAATGCATACATATAATATATGCATAAAAACTCATATATTTAACTCAAAATATATGTAAATACATACATTATATTACCTTAACAAATATATATATCATTCATTCATATCTCATATACATGCATACTTCAGTTCATGTATTATATCCATTCACATATCATTAAGTTGCATGCATATACTTATTTTTATTACATACATGTCATTCATGCATATTACATACTTACATGCATCTATACATTATATACATTGTATGCAACATGTAAAAATATAAGAGGAAAAAAAGGAAAAAAAAACTGAAATGAAAAGGAAAGGAAGGAAAAATGTAAGAAAAAGGAAAACAGTGGACATATACATGCTTGCATCATATATTCTACATTACCATACATGCTATCATTATATATTACATTACATTATTTATACATTATGCATTCATATCTATCATTACATGTATATCTTGCATTCATATCTAGCATTCATTATATACTTTCATGCATACATTATATATCATTCTTTCATTCATGCATTTATGCATTGCTTACATACATTACATTGATTGCATTTCTACATGCTTGCATTTAACCATATATATATATATTAATTTAATGAGGATACATATCATATATATATTATTTTATTCATCTAACATATTATGCATTACATACTCTACATTCATTTAATATCCATACTGCGTAGGCTCATAGGTTACACAAAATGCATATATCGTATAGTCACTCTTCTACTTAAAACTAATACTGTACCAATTGGACCTTAACTAAATTGTAGAGTTAAAGTATGTCATAGCCCTTCATGTTAGCTTTCCGAAACATCAAACGGATCGTATTTTCGTGTCCGGAAGCTCCCGAAATCGCAAAAATACCGAAACGCGTTCGTCTTTCGTACAGCTGACACTCAAATAAATTTACAGAAAGTTTCAGAACGAACTTGGTTTAATAAAATATATATTTGGAAAGTAACTTCGATACGGTTCTTTAAAAAAAAGGAGATAAATCGGAGTTCTAAGCTAAAAGTTATAACATTTCTTAGTTGCTTTGGCAACTAAAAGCGTGGACAAAAATTATGACGAAATTGGGTTGACCAAGATACTTGGATACCAACATAGGTATCCAAATGAAACTCATTCTAACCATCCTAACTAAGATAAATCCACTCTCTAACCATTCTAAAACTGAATTTAAATATATATTTAAACTATTATCATACATACATAAACATAGGGTGTCCTAATTTGGTATCTATCAAGTAGGACACAAGACACACCTATAACATCCTCAAATGGACTCCAAATGGTCTCAAAATTGAATCTAAAGAGGACACATGCATGGGGGTGGATCCTTTGGATTCAAAACTAATTAATATACAATGAAAATCATGTTAGAGGATAGGTTTTACCTATTGGGAGTGGAATCCCAATGAAAATCTTTAGGACACGGCTCCGATACGAAGATCTATCCAAAAGGACACCTCCCTTTGCACCTTGCCCAAATTATTGGATAGAATCCTTCCTTGATGGTGTGGGATGGATTAGGAGAAGTTTGGATGGAGGAATGTGAGGAAAAGGAAATCAAATCAAAGAGGAGCTCTCTAATTTGGGAAAGAATACTTGGGTTCTATGTAGAGGTAAAAAGAGGCAAGGGTTTTCTTAAGGATTCTTTATAGGAAGGGAGGGGACACTTGATGGCTGGTCATTAGATGAATTATGGTGTATTTTTCATGTAGATGAGTGGCTAGGAGTTGTCTACCCAATTCTAAGCCTTCCAATTGGTTCAACTAGTCATAAGGTTTTCTTTTTCACAAAATCTAAAGGATAAATATCCTACTATGAAATATCTAGATATTGTTAATCTAACTTAACCATTAAGTCTCTAACCTTCTAACTAAACCTCCATGAACATCATTAACATCTAGGTTTAGTCAAAACTAGGTTAGTCTCTAACAATTCAATTAGCACAATACTAATTAATCAAAATTCATTTTTATTAATAAGTCAAAAATGACCAAAATATCCTTAGGCTAAAAAGTCACAATTAGTCATCCTAATCACATGGTTAGGCTCTCTTGGTCATGGTTAGTCTCTAAGCTTAGCAAAACTAGGGTTTAACTAGTTAACCATCAAAATCACAATTCAACATTTTAAATAGTTTTAAATTGATTAAAAAATTACCAAAAATCACAACATGAGTTAAATCTTATTATTGATTAATCAAAATTATAAAAGTTCAAAAATACCCTCATTTTAAAAAAGTGGGTGTTACAGCAGCGGAGTTTTCTGTGGAGTATCAGTTGAGGAGCAGGAAGTGCCACACCCTTTGATAGCGGAGTTCATGGACGTCTTTTCGAAGGATTTGCCAGGACTACCACCAGATAGAGACATGGAGTTCTCTATAGACTTAGGGCCCGGCGTAGAGCCAATATCTCAGCACGTCTATAGGGTGAATGACAGTGAGCTGGTAGAGATGAAGAAGCAGGTGGATAAGCTGCAGGACAAGGGCTTCATTCGATCGAGTTATTCACCGTGGGGTGCACCGGTACTCTTTGTGTAAACCCCCTAATTTATTAAATTATTTAATATTAGTTTTGTGTAAATTTTTGCTAAAATATATGTATGCATAATACTAGGAGTGTAATGCATAGTATGGGTGTAAGTTATATATTATATTTATGTCTATATATGTATGTGTAGATTTATTAAGATGTATATATTTATATATACATATATATGGAAATATATGTGTATATAATTATATCTAAATTATTAAATTATTAAAAACAGTTTTTTTTAATTACAAATAATAAATAAAATAGAATTTAGATATTTAAATATAGTAATAATAGAAAAATAGAAAATATTTTTTTTAAAAAAAAGAGAAAGAAAAAGAAATGACAAAGAAAGAAAAAGAAAAAGAAATGAAAAAGAAAGAAAAAGAAATAAAAAAGAAAAGAAAAAAGGAAAAAAGAAAAGAAAAGGAAAAAAATAATAATAATAAACTAAGTCAACCCCCCCCCCACTTAAAGGGGCGTGCCCCACCACTCTCCATGGTTGCTGCGTACAGCAGCAACCGAACTCAAATTCCTAAACTCGTGGGCCATTGGATTAGTTTTAGTAGTAATAGTAGTATTATGATTTTTGCCCCACTTGTTATATATATAACTTCCTCCATCGACCTCAAAACCCTAGGCTCCCAAAACGAAAATTGCGGCAGAACATACCCTCTTCGCCTACGAGTTTGTTTCACCAGCGACTAAGTTGTGTGCGTGACGAACGGAGCATTGAAAGTCAGCCCTTCGTCATCCACGGAGCAGTTTTCCTACTCAAGGTACCCTACTTCCCAACGACGTAACTTTTTACTCGTAGCACCGATTTTTGATCTGTAAGATTTTCTGGAAAGTAGAATTGACCCTCTTCGAGATCCTCTAGGTGGATTTCAAAACAACCCATCAACTTGCTTGAAAAATCGAGACGAAGTTGAAGAAAAATATGTTTTCTGTAATACTAAAAACTGTTTTAAAACGACGACTCGTCGGCCAATTTTCTTGTTGTGCATTAAAGATTTGTAGAAACTAATTAAAAACGATAAAAGATAATATAACCGAGATCGCAACACATCTTCTGGATCGTCATTTCGATTAACGTGTAAAAAGTAAATTGATGTTGAAGTTGGAGGAAAACCTGTGTTAATTTATATAAAATTTCTAAAATTTTCTCGATACGACGTGCGCCCCAACAAATCGGGTGACATGGTCGTGCGCTATATGCATCGAAAGGCGCATATGGACGTTGTCGATGTGTAGGAACTGACGGAACTCAGTTTCGTCATGTGTGCGCGACGAAATTAGTCCGTATCCGTTAAGATACCCCCATGTCGCCAATTTGCAACTTCGCCCTAACTTCATGTATAGTCGTCGATTCGAGACGAAACTTGCGCCAACAGGTCCGAATCAAAATTCTGGTCATGTGTGCCAAGTTTGGTTCGATTCTGAGATGGTCGAATCAGAGCCACTTTTTGGCGGGCCCGCAACCCACTCAAACGGGCGATTTAGTACGCGGCTCATCGGAATCCAAAAGACATACCGTTGAGTTCCTCTCCTCGAACTGAATTCATAGACATGTAGTTTGACGACTTTAGAGACCATATACTTTGGCACGTATTTCGGTACAAAGCGAGTCAAACGACGAATAACGTTTTGACCCAAAATTACGATTTTGCCCCTGTTCCAGAATTAGACTTTTGGATAGGCATTTCCTAGGTATATATTATACACCGAGTACGTTTTTGATGTTTGCTTCAGCGTCCAGAGTTGTTTGGAGATTGTGACATTTCTTGGCTAATATTGTGATTTTTTGGACTTGCCACTTTGTACCATCAGGCAAGATACCTTGCCACCTTACTCTCTGATTACTTTATATTATTTTTCATTTATTTATTTTTAGTTTCATATATATTGTTCTATGTTTTATATCACTGTGCGTCCGAGTCACACTTGGGTGCAAGCGACCACATCGGTCGTTCATTTGCCTTATAATATTTACTTGCATTGACTTAGCTTAGTGACCACCCATTAATGATGAGGTATTGGTATATCTTATACGGCCTTGCCACGTACTTTACTACGTATTGTGAGTTAAATATAGGACACGTACTCGCGTTGTCGGCCGGCCACCGATACGTATGGGGCGTGCGACGGTTAGGAGTAACTGCCAATAGAATTGCATGCTAGTGTACTTGGCAGTTACTAGATGGTCATATGAGTCATGGATGTGACTCTATTAGGCATTGGGAGGGAAAAATAGTTCCTTGATGTATGGGCCACATTTATATATTGCTATTGTACCTAAAGCTCCGTTGGAGACGCAGGTTCACCCTGTTGTACTGATTCCCTATGACGTTCAGGGAACGTTATGGACGTTTTCTTACTGATTCCCTCTGACGTTCGCCGAACGTTATGGAAGGATTGTACTGATTCCCGATAAGAGGGACAATGCCACTGCTATACAGCCCGAGTCCCCATATGTGGAGGATTGTTCTTTATTGCATATTCACTATAGTACGGTTAGGTACCCTATTGCATGTATCCCTTACTTTCTATTATATATCACAGTTTATATGGCATGGTGTTTTCTTGTATCTTGTTACGTCCCTCTGAGGGCCTGGTTATCTCTTCAGGATTCGACGATTTCCCAAAGGAGTACGGAGCGGCATTGGATCCATCTTTTATGGGCGACGAGGCATTTCCCTTTGACATTTAGCTCTATTCTTATCTTAGAGGATTATTGAGTCTATGTAGTGGACATCTTATGTTCTTTTATTTACTTACTATTTTATGGAGGTTGGACTCCGATCTTTGTGACTATTTTACATAGCTGTTTGGAGTGGGTATGTCCACCCGGCTATCTTTTGATACATTATTTATTGGACTCTCGTTTCTTCTGTGTTGAGCTGTGATGAGATTAGATACTTATAGTCTGGCCTATGATTTTTTTTATATATATACAGCTTATGTACGTATACGAAGATTTCATATATTAGAGTATTCTTCGTATATGTGCAGCTGGTATGTTGCGTACTTGGTTCTATATATTTTGGGAGTAGGCGTTACATGTTTTTGTGGTGGCCCATGCAGGTCGACAAAAATATTGTTGGGTTATATGACTGTACCCAACAAGCTTGCATATATGAATATGAATAGTATCTCATCCAGAACTACTACTTTCCTTGACTTCCAATTTTTTCAAATTCCTTTGATTACTTGAATTACCTCATGTCTAACTTCTTCTAATATCATCCTATTCTTCCTCGTGCCAACAGTTTGAATCTAAGAAGCAGACATACTTCCACCGTGGCCATCACCTCTGGTGATACGGCCACCCAAGAGGAATAGAATCATCCGATGATCCCGATGACCTCGTACCAGCCAGGACAGTCACAGCATACTACGACTCTGATGACGGTACACCATACGACACAAGCATCCCCAGTCTGCCAGGCTGGGCAGACTACGACCATGCCATCGGAAGGGAATGTACCACTGCCTCTACCACCACTATTACCTCAGCAGTTTCTACCACAGTCGGGACCTCAGATGCCTCCACCACCGACTGATGGGAGCCCTACTTCCCAGTTTATGTACGCCATGATGCAGGCTCAGTGGCAGCAGACTGAGCTGATGAGACAGACAATGATGGCATCATTGGCTAGACCTCCACCTCCACCTCCAGTACCAGTACCAGCACCGGCTCTATATCCTTATGAAGGCTCTATCAAAAATTTCATGGATATGAACCCCAAGGCCTTTAGAGAAACGAAGAAGCCACTAGAGGTGTCACAGTGGCTTATTATAGAGAAGTTACTGAAGGCATCCCAATTTTCAGTTCGAGATTGGATGACAGCAGTGGACCTACTGTTAGAAGATAATGCTCACCACTGGTGGAAGGCGGAAGAGAGACAACTAGGCACTGGGATCACCTAGAAGCAGTTGTATGATGCATTTTATGAGAGGTTCTTTTCTATTCATGTTGGAGATGGTCTCTACGATCAGTTCCTTCATCTGAAGCAAGGGAATATGACAGTTGATGAGTATGACTCAGAGTTCAGTCGCCTGAGTAGATTTGGTGTGGGATTGATTCTGACAGAGTTAGAGAAGGCGAAAAGATTTTACCAGGGGCTTGCACCAGAGCTCAAGTCTTATACGACTATCCAGTCTCGAGTCTTCCATTCAGCTGTCTTGGAAGAAGCACGTGTCCAGGAGATTCTTTGCAAGGAGCATCATCAGACATCGAGATGCCATATACTAGCAGTCGCACCGGCTAGAGCTACACAGGATGGCCCTATCAGGAGGCCTACAGGACAGTACCAGTAGAGGCCTATACCATATCAGAAGCCCGTTTGCCATTACTGTAGGAAGGAAGGACATGCCAGAGAGACTGTCGGATCCGTCATGGATGGTGCTTGAGGTATGGATCTAGCCAGCATATGGTCAAGGATTGTCCAGAGCAGAAGGCGATAGTATATGCTCAACAGACCCCGAGGCCGACAGTTCCTACACTCCCAGCACCCCGACTAGGACAACAGGTGTATGGGCTTATAGCACCAACTTTAGGAGCTTCTTGCCCACCATTACCACCCCATCCAGAGCAGCACGACAGGACTAGAGTTTAGGATCCCGACCAGAATTAGGGACATGCCTTCTCGTTAGCAGTGGAGAATATGGAAATAGAAGGAGAACTCATAGCAGGTATGATTTTAAATTTTTATATTCCCTGTTATCATATCCATGCATCATAAGTTTAGCCAAGGCCAGAGAAAATAAGATAGTTGGACGATTGTATAAGCACGAACACTGGATACGGCTTAGATTCTTAAACCTCGAACTACTCATGTTTTTATTCAATCATAAATCCCGCGTACTAATATTTTGACTAGTCTGACTAAGTACCGCTATTATAAACTAGATTTTGCAGGCTCATCCTTATCGAGCTTGTTCACGACATGTGTATATTGGGGACGCCCACTAACATATCGTCTAATCAGAATTAGGGTATGATGGTCTGATCAACCTTCGCATAGTTGGTTCGCTTTTATTTGCTTATCCTACATGGATTGAGATATAGATGGCTCTAGGATCTCATCCGCAACTGCCTTGAAAACTCTATTTGAAATGCCTCTGGGATCCCATATTTGTATTCGATTCTCTCTTCCTGGAACCCTTATTGTTTTCGCCTTTACGGATTTCGGAAAGTCAGATGCTCGTATTGAGGAAAGATAGACCCGTAATATCCCCCTCAGTTTATCATACCATCTATAGACACGAAAGATATATTCATACAATCATTGACATCTGTTGGACTCAAAGTACGGTCTTCAAAACTTGACTCATATCTATCGCATCTCGTATCCTAGTACATCGTGTAATATTCTTCCATAAATTGAGGTATTACCTTCCAACTCGAACCTTTCTAACTCCACTAAACCATATAGTGGTGTCTTTGTTAACTTCTAGAAATGAATTTCTGTAGAATATAGATCGTAGAGCCCCAGTAGAATTTAGAATGTACTATGATTGCCTATTGATTAGAATAAGTGGTTTCTGTTAGAACGATAATTAGTGCCTCATGAACTTCCATAGAACATTTTTGGGTCCCCGGCCGTGGCATTTAGATTCGGAGCACAAGACCAGCTGCTACCTTCCAACAAATTCCATCTGCAAGACCTATACGAGTCCACATTCATGTAGACATATCATGTCCCACTAAAACACGTTCCCTTGTACTCTATTTTCATGATACGATTCTTGAGCAAAAGGGCTAATTATAAACCTTACCATAATACCGACAAACCTTTCGGCTTCAATTTGAGAACCAAACTCAACTCAAAACTTTCGATCCGATATATGGTTGTGATCTACTCGAAGCCCAATATGCACCTGCCCTAGTATGATACTCAATTGAGATCCTATCTGCCACTTGTACACAAAAGCCATGGGAGGCATATTTTTGACTTACGGCACCTATCTAACCAATCCGATTCGGAACTAGCCCAACCTCTCGAGTTAGGACTTGTTCTAGAATACCATAGCCTAGCAGAGATGGTATAAGTTGATCTTACGAGATATTGTCCCACCAATATAGTTTAAATTCGAGATGGATTCATTCAATATGAAACCCCTGCACCTTTTAGCCCCTCTCAGAAGGCCTGTAACGACGTTTATCACGGATAGCCAAATTCTATAAGTGGGGTAGAGCCTTGAACCAAGAACACTTATCCTATAGAAATTAAGCCAATAAGGTTCCTTGTGCAACTACCCTCACTGTTCGAAAACCGAGGGACGACTTTCATGCATTAGCCCCTTAAAATTTTTGCATTTGTATTAGACCCCCTTACCGTGTTTTAATTTCGAGGAAATTTTTTTTTAAGTTGGGCAGAATATAAACCACCTAATTTATTAAATTATTTAATATTAGTTTTGTGTAAATTTTTGCTAAAATATATGTATGCATAATACTAGGAGTGTAATGCATAGTATGAGTGTAAGTTATATATTATATTTATGTGTATATATGTATGTGTGTATGTGTAGATTTATTAAGATGTATATATTTATATATACATATATATGTGGAAATATATTTGTATATAATTATATCTAAATTATTGAATTATTGAAAAGAGTTTTTTAATTAGAAATAATAAATAAAATAGAATTTAGATATTTAAATATAGTAATAATAGAAAAATAGAAAATAGTTTTTTTTAAAAGAGAAAAAAAAATGAAAAAGAAAGAAAAAGAAAAAGAAATGAAAAAGAAATGAAAAAGAAAACGAAAAAGGAAAAAGAAAAGAAAAGAAAACAAAACAAAATAATAAACTAAGTCAACCCCCCACTTAAAGGGGCGGGCCCCACCCCTCTCCATGGTTGCTGCATACAGCAGCAACCCAACGCAAATTCCTAAACCCGTGGGCCATACGATTAGTTTTAGTAGTAATAGTAGTATTAGGATTTTCGCCCCATTTGTTTTATATATAACTTCCTCCATAGACCTCAAAACCCTAGGCTCCCAAAACGAAAATTACGGCAGAACATACCCTCTTCGCCAACGAGTTCGTTTCACCAGCGACGGTGTTGTGTGCGCGACAAACGGAGCATCGAAAGTCAGCCCTTCGTCATCCACGGAGCAGTTTTCCCACTCAAGGTACCCTACTTCCCGACGACGTAACTTTTTACTCGTAGCAACGATTTTCGATCCGTAAGATGTTCTGGAAAGTAGACTTGACCCTCTTCGAGATCCTCAAGGTGGATTTCGAAACAACCCATCGACTTGCTCAAAAAATCGAGACGAAGTTAAAAAAAACCTATTTTTTGTAATACTAAAAACTGTTTTAAAATGATGACTTGTCAGCCAATTTTCTTACTGTGCGTTAAAGATTTGTAGAAACTAATTGAAAACGGTAAAAGACAATATAACCGAGATCGCAACGTATCTTCTGGATCGTCGCTTCGATTAACGTGTAATAAGTAAATTGATGTTGAAGTTGGAGGAAAATCTGTGTTAATTTATATAAAATTTCTAAAATTTTCTCGATACGGCGTGCATCCCAAAAAACCGGGCGACGTGGTCATGCTATACGCATCAAAAGGCGCGTATGGATATTGCCGACGTGTGGGAACTGACGGAACTCAGTTTTGTCGTGTGTGCGCGACGAAATTAGTCCGTATCCGTCAAGATACCCCCGTATCGCCAATTTGCAACTTCGCCCTAACTTCGTGTACAGTCGTTGATTCGAGACGAAACTTGCACCAACTGGTCCGAATCAAAATTCTGGTCCAGTATGCCAAGTTTGGTTTGATTCTGAGAAGGTCGAATCGGAGTCCCTTTTTGGCGGGCCCGCGACCCACTCAAACGGGCGATTTTGTACGCATCTCATCGGAATCCAAAACGGGGCATACCCTTGAGTTCCTCTCCTCAAACTTAATCTGTAGACATGTATTTTGATGACTTTAGAGACCATAGGCATTGACACGCATTTCGGTACAAAGCGGGTCCAACGACGGATATCATTTTGACCCAAAATTATGATTTTGCCCCTGTTCCATAATTAGACTTTTGGACAGGCGTTTCCTAGGTATATCTTATACATCAAGTATGTTTTTGATGTTCGTTTCAGCGTCTGGAGTTGTTTGGAGATTGTGACGTTTCTTGGCTAACATTATGATTTTCTGGACTTGCCACTTTGCACCATCAGGCAAGATACCTTGCCACCTTACTCTATGATTACTTTAATTTATTTTTAGTTTCATATATATTATTTTATGTTTTATATCACTGTGCGTCCGAGTCACACTTGGTGCAAGCGACCACATCGGTCGTTCATTTGCCTTATATTATTTACTTGTATTGACTTAGCTTAGTGACCACCCATTCATGATGAGGTATTGGTATATCTTATACGGCCTTGACACATACTTTACCATGTATTGTAAGTCACATATAGGACACATACTCGCGTAGTCGGCCGGCCACCGATACGTATGGGGCGTACGACGGTTAGTAGTAACTGCCAATAGAATTGCATGCTAGTGAACTTGGTAGTTACTAGATGGTCATATGAGTCATAGATGTGATTCCATTTGGCATTGGGAGGGAAGAACAGTTCCTTGATGTATGGGCCACATTTATATACTGCTATTGTACCTGAAGCTCCGTTGGAGACGCAGGTTCACCCTATTGTACTGTTCCCTCTAACGTTCAGGGAACGTTATCGACGTTTTCTTACTGATTTCCTCTGACGTTCGCCGAACGTTATGGACGGATTGTACTGATTCCCGATAAGAGGGACGATGCCACTGCTATACAGCCCGAGTACCCATATGTGGAGGATTGTTCTTTATTGTATATTCACTATAGTACGGTTAAGGACCCTATTGCATGTATCCCTTACTTTCTGTTATATATCACAGTTTATATGGCATGGTGTTTTATTGTATCTTGTTACGTCCCTCTGAGGACCTGGTTATCTCTCCAGGATTAGACGATTTTCCACAGGAGTACGGAACGGCATTAGATCCATCTTTTGTGGGTGACGACACATTTCCCTTTGACATTTAGCTCTATTCTTATCTTGGAGGATTATTGAGTCTATGTAGTGGACATCTTATGTTCTTTCATTTTACTTACTATTTTGTAGAGGTTGGACTCCGATCATTGTGACTATTTTTCATAGCTGTTTGGAGTAGGTATGTCCACCCGGCTATCTTTTGATGCATTATTTATTGGACTCTCGTTTCTTCTGTATTGAGCTGTGATGAGATTAAATACTTATATTCTGGCCTGTGTTTTTATTATATATATACAGCTTATATACGTATACGAGGATTTCATATATTAGAGTATTCTTCGTATATCTGCAACTGGCATGTTGCGTACTTGGTCCTAAGTATTTTGGGACTGGGGCGTTACACTTTGTACCGAAGAAGGATGGGTCGGTCAGGATGTGTATCGACTACAGGGCACTCAACAACCTCACGACCAAGAACAAGTACCCGTTATTGAGGATCGACGATCTCTTCGATCAACTGAGTGGGGTGAGGGTATTTTTTAAGATTGATCTCAGGTTAGGTTACCATCAGGTGAAGGTGAAGAAGGAGGATATCCTGAAGACCGCATTCAGGATGCGGCATGGCCAGTTTGAGTTCATGATGATGTCGTTTTGGGTTGACTAATGCCCCGACGGTATTCATGAACCTGATGAGCAAGGTGTTCCACCAGTACTTGGACAAGTTCGTGGTGGTCTTCATCGATGATATCCTAGTGTACTGAAGACTGAGGAGGAGCATGAGGAGCACTTGAGAGTGGTTCTGGAGACTCTCAGGCGGGAGGAGCTTTATGGCAAGCTCTCGAAGTATGAGTTCTTTCTGGACAGGGTCGACTTCTTGGGTCATGTGGTAACTGAAGATGGGATCTCGGTTGACCCGAAGAAGATCACAGCAGTTGAGTCTTGGACAACACCGAGTTCAGTAGCAGAGATTAGGAGCTTCTTAGGATTGGCTGGCTATTATAAGAGGTTCGTACAGGATTTCTCTCGAATTGTAGAGCCATTGACTAGGCTGACCCGGAAGGATGCAGAGTTTGTCTAGTCAGAGGAGTGTCAGGCCGCTTTGGATAAGTTAAAGAAGCGGCTGACGATAGCTCCGATTCTGATATTGCCATCAGGATCAGGAGGGTTCACTGTCTACAGTGACGCCTCAGGGAAGGGTTTGGGTTGTGTCTTGTAGCAGCATGGGAAGGTGATTTCCTATGCTTCCAGACAGTTACGTCCCCATAAGAAGAACTACCCAACCCACGACTTAGAGTTGGCAGCACTATATTTGCTTTGAAGTTGTGGAAACACTACTTATACGGAGAGCGGGTGGAGATCTTTACATATCATAAGAGCTTAAAGTATGTGTTTACACAGAACGAGCTCAACATAAGGCAGCGCAGGTGGTTAGAGTTGATAAAGGACTTCGACATTTCACTGCAGTATCACCCAGGGAAGGCAAACGTGGTTGTCGATGCCTTGAGTAGGTATCCGACAGCCATGTGTTTGACTATGGATCGTCACTTGCTAGTAGATTTGGAGAGCCTGGGGATTGAGATGGTTGTGCCAGGAGTTCAGATACAGATGTGGGGCCTTCAGATTCACTCGGACTGGATGGAGAGGATCAAGTCGACACAGTTCGAGGATGTTGCTCTGCGGTGTATTCAAGAGCAGGTTCGAGTAGGGCTGGTGGATGATGAGTTTACTCTTAAAGAGGATGGCACATTGAGGCACGGTTCCAGGCTATGTGTACCCAGTGTAGAGCTCAGGGAGCAGGTCATTATGGAGGCCTACCGATCTCAGTACTCTATACATCCAGGTGCCAACAAGTTGTATATGGATCTGAGGGAGCACGTCTGGTGGTATGGTATGATACGGGAGGTAGCTCGCTTCGTAGCTAGATGTTTGGTCTGTCAGCAGGTCAAGGCAGAGAGGCAGAGGCCAGGAGGTTTGTTGCATCCATTGCCCATTCCAGAGTGGAAGTGGGAGCACAACACGATAGATTTTGTTTCTGGATTGCCGCTGTAGAAGCATGGAAAAGATAGGAATTTCTATGCGGTCCAAAATCAACATGAAACTTCATGCGGCTCAAAACTTGGAGAGTTTCATGCGACTCAAAATCCCTGGGAGCTTCATGCGGCTCATATAAATCCCCTAAATTTCTACTATAATTTTTTTAAATATTATTTTTTTTTTGTACTTCGTATCTGCACGTCGCATACGAGTTCGCCTTGCTGTATTCACGTAACTTGCGAGATTTGCGTTTCGTAATTTCTCGACGAGTGCAAATATGTGCCGAGGTAGATATGTTAGAAAAATAGTTTTATTATAAATTTATTTTATATAGGAAAGTACATGTTCAAATAAATGTGATAAATATTTTTATTTTTAAAATGAGTTATTTTGTTCGTCGATTAAAAATAAATAGTGATTTGGAAAATTTTGGTTCATATAAAATATATTCTAGATATTTATGAAATTTGAAATTTGTATAGTAACATATTTTTGATATTTATAAAAAGCTACTTTATGATTTAATATTTAAGTAATTACCTTGATTTTTGAAATTAATTAATGTTATATTTTAATATTTATGAAAAAGATATTTAAGATTTTGTTCTATTTAATATTTGAATTATTTTGGATAATTTAAATTAGAAAATATTTTATGTGAATTTGAATTAAATGAAGGTTTTATCTAACTTTGATTTGGATTTGAACGATTAAAGTTTAAATCAAATTTTAATTTAATATGATATTATCTATGGGGGATTTAAATCCTCCCATTCCCTATCCAACTGGGAATTTTCACCTCATATAAAAGGAGAGGTACTCTTTCATAATTTTTACCACAACTTAATTTAGTGCATCGTGTCTGTGCCCCCTTTCCATCCACTATAGTTCCATTACAATTACAATTATTTTCTTCCTGTCCGACAACCCCGGGCACCGACCAACCCCCGCGCCTCACAGGACACGAATACCATCCGTGTCGGACATTTCCGACACAACACAACTTCTAATCCTAAATTTGAACACCTATTCTATCCATCATCCCCGTCCATCAATCTGCCATCATCCCCGTCAATCAATCTGCCATCATCTCCGTCGCCGCCAGCCTTCTCCCCTAACCCAGCAGAACTATCGCGGCCTCCTGCTGCATATCCAACCGCCGGAGACCCCCAATTCTGTCTCCTCCATCACCCTGGCCTCCAGCCACTGCCTGTTCCTCCTCAACACCATCCCGCAGCCGCACAACCACCGGCCGCGGAGCCCAAAACCCCCAAAAGTCTCATCGCCACCACCACCAGATGTAAAGTGGAAGGAGAAAGGCTTTTACCTTGCCGCAGTCGACTCCGTGCTGCTGTGCACCCCCGGCGCCTCCACCGACGACCAGATCCCCCATCCTAGCTGCCGCGCGGGAGCATCTCTTCCCGTGCGCTGAGCCGACGAGACCCTGTGTCAAATCGAGCCTCCCGATTGAGCCTTCCGAGCCCGACGCCCAGAGCCCATGCGGGCCACCGCGCAGGACGCGGTCGCCACCGTTGAAGCCTCACCGCCGCCGCGGATCCACCCCGTCTTACGAACCACCGCTCGCAGGGCCACCCCGAATGGCCGTCTCTCGACCGCTCCCGCCTCCACCCGGCCGCCGTGCCACCAGAAGCCTTCACGAGCCCCGTCTCTGCCGCTGTATCCCGAGGCAACCACCGGCGTGTTCGCCACCATGCGCTAGAGCGGTACCATGCCAACGCCGCGCGTGCACCGCGCCTCCGCCGGAGCTTCGCCAGCGAACCGCCTATGTAAGCCCCTCGTTCCACTCAAATCCTCCCTCTCGATTTCTCTCTCTCTCTCTCTCTCTCCACCCCTTTTCTTATTTTTACTTCTGAACAACAGTTCAAGTGATGTTATAAGTAATAATAATATTATTAATTATTTATTATTATTATTATTACTATTATTATTTTTATTATTATATTATTATTATTAGTAGTAGTATTATTATTTTCAGTTTTATTATTATTAGAAATAATATTTTGTTTATATATGGTATGGGTATTATTATTAATATTATTCAAAATACTAGTAGTATTATTGCAGTATAAATAATTGTATTATTTTAGGAATTCTAGAAATATATTTTTGTCAATATTATTATTAATAATTGCATTATTTGATAAACGTGAAATTTTAGTCCAAAACCATTTTGCCTTCAAACATTTTCCAAAAATTATTTTAACTAGTAAAAAGGGTTTTCGAAATTGTAAATGATTTCGAGTATTTCAATAATTATCTCTACTAATAAGATACAGGTTATCTTCATAGAAATCCTATTTTTGGTAAACTTATAGTTTTAGCCTAAATCGATTTATCCACATTTTCAAATATTTGTCAAAAATAAATCATTTTACTAGTAAACATGGTTTTCAAGTATTATACACATTTTTAGGAAATAATATATGTATTTCTTCACATTGCGACTGATCATCTTTCTTATTTCCTCGCGACTTTGGACCTCTGCACATTGATCATAGCTATTGGATAATCAGGACTTGTCGGATTATCGTACCACATCAGGCGTAACACCAGGCAAGATACCTTGCCATAATTTACTATTTATAGTCTGTATTTTATTTATTGCATATCACTGTGTATTTATTTCCATTTCTTTTTGCTGTACTATTATTAAAGTTCCTGACTTACTGCCTGCTCAGTGATATTAGTTGTACCTTGTTGTTTATCCTTTGATTGCATATGGACCTAGAGTTAAGGGACTACCACTAGTTTAGTACATTACATAAACTTTGACACTGATGTGCCACAAGATGTGTGAGTTGTGAGTAGCATATAGCATCCAGACTTGCGTGTTGGCTGATCACTGATGCGTATAGGACGTGTGTTAGGTCTAACTGTCAATAATTGTATATTAGAAGACTTGACGGTTAGTCGTGTTACATGGTCGTAGATGCGACATGATAGGTACATTGGGTGGGAAGAACATTTCCTTGTCGTATGGGCTTCGATTTCACTTTCCTTGTAACCCGGAAGCTCTGTTGGAGATACGGGTATGTTTATCCTCTCAGGTTTGCCACTGTCATTTTTGAACGTCATACGCTGTGGTCACTGGTGCCCAAGTGGGGACTATACCAGATCCTATTTACAGCCAGGGCTCATACGACGAAAGGTTTGTTCTCAACTGCATGTTCACTTTAGTACGGTTATGTTGTCCTACTTATGTCTTGTCACTTTCTTTGATTGTGGCATATTTTATATTCAGTATTTATGTAGCATGTTTATTGTATCTTGTTATGTCCCTCTGAGGACCTGGTTATTTCGCCAGGTGTGTGTTCTTGTCTTTCGCAGGTGTTCTAGCCATGGCCATGATCGTCACTATTTCTTCGAGGATGATTGCACTTTGATCGTCTTCGCTTCTCCCGCTAAACTCATTTTATTTTCTCTAAATTTTTCTTTACTTGTTGGTAGTAGATTTGTCTCCGCCAAACATATTGTATCAAAACAATTCATTATCATTATATGATATCTTTTATTTTGTGTGGATGATATTAGTCATGGTTTTACTGCATTTTACAGCTTACGTATATATACTATACGGCTAGCATGTCTACGTTCCTAGTCCTGTGTATTTTGGGACTTGGGCGTTACATATTTTTGTGGTAGCCCATGCAGGTCTAATTTGCCGTTTCGGTTATATCACTGTACCGAACGGGCCTGCAATATAGGATTAGAGTTTAGAATCATCCACTTACTTGACATCCTTTCTTGACATCAAATTTCGAACTCTCGTTTGACCTTCTTGATTTGCATCTTGCTTGACTCCTTCTACCATAAATTTTAGTTTCGTGTTTAGTAAGATGACTACACTAGTATATGCACATAGGTTAAACACATGGCTAGATGGATTACATTAACAATTAATATGCATTGAGATTTTATTTGAGTTATAGAGGCATTTATTTTCCTAGAAATATAATTTTAAGGATTAGTTAATTCCAAGTTGGGTAGTAGCATATTACCGCTTCCAAAAGATAATTGGAATTTTATTTTGATGTTACAAGGTGGTATACCCAAGAGGACAGCTAGATCGAGAGAACAAAATTAATTTGATTTTGCGTTTTGATTTTGAAGATCTTTCAACATTTATGATTTATTGAGTTATAACTATATATCTTTTGGAGGGATATAAATTTGAGTTGAAAAGGATCGATTTTTTTTTAATGTGGAAGTATGATTTACGATTGACCAAAATTTGAGGACGATTAATAAGTTCGGTAAAATGTTTTCTTGAATTAAATTACGTTATATGATCTATGATATAAAGTTATTTAGATTTCGAGTTTAAAACCTTGATTATGGATATTTAAATTTTGGAAAAAAAAGGAAAATAAGAAGAAGAATTACTTTTGAAGAGTAGTTGTGACTTATTGGAAGCTAGATATACACATTTGAAGGATATATAATTAAATTCGGGAGTTATTTAAATGTTCCATTTTGTAGTATGAAATTCGGCTGATAAAATTACTAAATGTTGAGTTTAAGGTTTGGAGAAAAAAATGATAATAATTATTTGATTTGCGATATACAAGGATTGTTTCGAGATTGACTAGAGAATTAAAATTCTGATTAAAGTTAACAGCCTAAGATGATTGAAATTTTGGTGGAGTATCATGGAAATTTTATTGAGAAATTTATGAAGAACTTGAAATTTTAGATTAAATCGTATATTGGTAGAGGACCAATAAGCAAGTAAGGTCACCCTAGTGAGATAGAAGTATTCCACATTAGATTGCCGTACCACCTATGATTATGTATTGCTTATACACAAGTATAGTTAGTCATCGACTAAACTGTGTAACTATATCTTTAACTTGCCTTACTCAACCTTCCCTCAATTCTAGATCTTTATTCGTGACCATCTAATTGTTTGAAACTTATAAATGATTAGAATCATTCCTTAACCATAGCCTTATCCATGAGACTATTTTTTCTCTAGAAACTGTGTCCCTAACTTATTTTTACCTCAATCTATGAGATTCCATTAATTATCTTAATTCGTGCCCTAACCTTTTATTTTTGGTGCATTAATTAGTACCTTATGAAAACCCACTTTCTATTTTTGATCATTTGGCATTCCCTATCGTGACTTTGATATTTGGAGCACAACACTAGACTTTTCCTTCAATAAATTTCACATGCAAGACCTAGACAAGCTCACCTTCATGTAGGTATATCATGTCCCACTAAAACACGTCCCCTTGTACTCTATTTTTATGGTACGACTTTTGGGTCATAAAGACTAACTATAACCTATACCATGGTACCAAAATACTTTTGACTATATATTTGGACTCAATCTCGACTCAAATCTTCGACCTGATTGCGATCTACTAAATCCGTTAAATGCTTAACCTTGTGTTTATCTTGACTGCTTAGCCCTTTTCATTTTATTTTCTTGTGTTATCTTGATTTACATAGACCCATAACACCTTTTACTCTCTTGCAATATTAGCAACACTTACTTTTCTCCCTTCCAATTAAATTGCTTACTCATATTTCACTATGATTTCTCCATTGTTTATGCAACCTTGTTCCTTGTATGATTCCCTTATACGAAATGAAATTTGATCATGACAATCTCGGGTTAGTAGAGGTAGATTAGAGAACCCTACAGCAAGGAAAATAACACAGTTGGTTAAGATAATTACGAGACTACAAGGTGTAGAATGGACATAAAAAAAATATGCGATAAATCCAAATAGATGAAGTAAGAAATGTTATATTGTGTTGATAAAAAAATCGAAGGTTAATAGACTTCTCAATTTTCAAAATTTGTTTCGAGGTAAAAATGATTGAGTGAAGAATTTTTAAAGTTTTGGTGGTTTAAGAACCAAATTTAGATTAAACTCATGAATGCAAATTCTTGACAGAGATAATGTGGTCTTGCCTCCGATAAAATATAGTGTTATGATGATATTAGTTTCCAGGGATAACCAAATTATTAAAGAAATATTTATACTTTTGGATGCATTAAAAATTAAGTTTCTAAGGTATTTATGGAAAGGAAGTTTACGATGAGTGATGTTTCAATAAATCAAAATGACGACGAAATTAGTGAGAAAATATTTATATAAATATAACTTGGAAGAAGTAGATTAGAGAGTTATCGAATTCAAAAACTCTAGATTTATGGCAGTCTATTATGGGATGGATTTATATGTGTATTCCTTAAAAGAGGGAATGGAAGATGTGTATACGAAAATATAAATTTTAAGGGATATCAGCTCTGAGAAGAAATCAAAATTTTTGAAGATTTAGTATTGATAAGTGGATAATAATGATTCGAAAATTTAACCATATAGTAACCCACTCGACAGTATGAGCTAGCAATCAAAATTGGGATAAAGGAGACTATTGCCTATTTATAAGTTGCACGTCTATAGGATAATGGTAGCATGGATTGGTTCCAAACCTTGATAGTTTGTCATGCATTGGCCATCTTCTAACCATTTAATTTTTCATCAAATATCGTTACTTCTCTCGTCCAATGATTTAATTCATGGATTCTTATGACAAAACTCTTTCTAACTCTTCAACCTAACCTACCCTAATTTTTTCTAAATTTGAGGACGAAATTCTTTTAAGTTGGGTATAAACCCCATAAATTTCTACTACGATTTTTTTAAATATTTTTTTATTTTATTTTTGTACTTCGTATCTGCACGTCGCATACGAGTTCGCCTTGTTGTATTTACGTAACGTGCGAGATTTGCGTTTCGTAATTTCTCAATGAGTGCGAATATGTGTCGAGGTACATATGTTAGAAAAATATTTTATTATAAATTTATTTTATATAGGAAAGTACATGTTCAAATAAATTTGGTAAATATTTTTATTTTTAAAAAGAGTTATTTTGTTCTTCGTTTAAAAAATAATAATTTGGAAAATTTTGGTTTATATAAAATATATTCTAGATATTTGCGGAATTTGAAATTTGCATATTAACATATTTTGATATTTATAAAAAGCTACTTTATGATTTAATATTTAAGTAATTACCTTGATTTTCGAAATTAATTAATGTCATTTTATTTATATTTTTGAAAAAGATATTTAAGATCTTGTTCTATTTAATATTTGAATTATTCTGGATAATTTAAATTAGAACAGATTTCATGTGAATTTGAATTAAATGAAGGTTTATCTAACTTTGATTTGGATTTGAACGATTAAAGCTTAAATCAAATTTTAATTTAATATGATATTATCTATGGGGGATTTAAATCCTCCCAATCCTTATCGAACTGGGAATTCCCACCTCCTATAAAAGGAGAGGTACTCTTCCATAATTTTCACCACAACCTAATTTAGTGCATCGTGTCTGTGTCCCCTTCCCATCCCCTATAGTTCTATTAAAATTACAGTTATATTCTTCCTGTCCGACAACCCTGCACACCGACCAACCCCCGTGCCTCACAGGACACGAATATCATCCGTGTCGGACGTTCCCGACACAACACAACTTCTAATGCTAAATCCGAACACCTATTCTGTGAATCTTTCCCATCCATCAATCTACCATCATCCCCGTCCATCAATCTGCCATCATCCCCATCGCCGCCAGCCTTCTCCCATAACCGAGCAGAATCATCGCGGCCTCCTGCCGCATATCCAACCGCTGGAGACCCCCAATTCTGTCACCTCCATCACCCTGGCCTCCAACCACTTCCTATTCCTCCCCGACACCGTCCCGCAGCGCATAACCACCGGCCGCGGAGCCCAAAACCCTCAAAAGTCTCATCGCCACCACTACCAGATGTAAAGTAAAAGGAGGGAGGCTTTTACCTTGCCGCAGTCGACTCTGTGTTGCTGTGCCCCCGACGCCTCCACCGGCGACCAGATCCCCCACCCTAGCCGCCGCGCGGGCGCATCTCTTTCCGTGCGCTGAGCCGACGAGACCCCGCATCAAATCGAGCCTTCCGATTGAGCCTTCCGAGCCCGGCTCCCAGAGCCCGTACGCGCCACCGCGCAGGACGCGGTCGCCGCCGTTGAAGCCTCACCGCCGCTGCGGATCCGCCTCGCCGTGTGCGCCATCGCGCACAGGGCCACCCCGGATGGCCGCCTGTCGACCGCTCTCCGCCTCCATCCGACCGCCGTGCCACCAGAAGCCTTCACGAGCCCCGTCTCTGCCGCTGCATCCCGAGGCAGCCACCAGCTTGTGCACCACCGTGCGCTGGAGCGGCACCATGCCAACGCCGCGTGTGCATCGTGCCTCCGCCGAAGCTTCGCCAGCGAACCGCCTATGTAAGCCCCTCGTTCCTCTCAAATCCCCCCTCTCGATTTCTCTCTCTCTCTCCACCCGTTTTCTTATTTTTACTTCTGAACAACAGCTCAAGTGCTGATAAGTAATATAATTATTATTTATTTATTATTACTATTATTAGTTTATTATATTATTATTATTATTAGTATTATTTTCAGTTTTATTATTATTAGAAATAATATTTTGTTTAATATGGTATGGGTATTATTATTAATATTATTCAAAATACTAGTAGTATTATTGCAGTATTAATAATTGTATTATTTTAGGAATTCTAGAAATATATTTTTGTCAATAGTATTATTAATAATTGCATTATTTGATAAACGTGAAATTTTAGTCCAAAACCATTTTGCCTTCAAACATTTTCCAAAAATTATTTTAATTAGTAAAAAGGGTTTTCGAAATTATAAATGATTTCGAGTATTTCAATAATTATCTCTACTAATAAGATACAGGTTATCTTCATAGAAATCCTATTTTGGTAATCTTATAGTTTTAGCCTAAATCGAATTATCCATATTTTCAAATATTTGTCAAAAATAATCATTTTACTAGTAAACATGGTTTTCAAGTATCATACGTATTTTTAGGAAATAATATATGTATTTCTTCACATAAATTCCCTCAATTATTTTGATTGCGATGATCATCTTTCCTATTTCCTCGCGACTTTGGACCTCTGCACTTTGATCATAGCTATTGGACAATCAGGACTTGTCGGATTATCGTACCACATCGGGCGTAACACCAGGCAAGATACCTTGCCATAATTTACTGTTTATAGTCTGTATTTAATTTATTGCATATCACTGTATATTTATTTCCAGTTCTTTTTGCTGTACCATTATTACAGTTCCTGACTTACTGCCTGCTCAGTGATATTAGTTGTACCTTGTTTATCCTTTGATTGTATATGGACCTAGAGTTAAGGGACTACCACTAGTTTAGTGCATTACATAAACTTTGACACTGATGTGCCAGGAGATGTGTGAGTTATGAGTAGCATATAGCATCCGGACTTGCGTGTTGGCTGATCACTGATGCGTATAGGACGTGCGTTAGGTATAACTGTCAATAGTTGTATGTTAGAAGATTTGACGGTTAGTCATTACATGGTCTGGATGCGACATTATAGGTACATTGGGTGGGGAGAACATTTCCTTGTCGTATGGGCTTCGATTGTACTTCCTTTGTAACCCGGAAGCTCCACTAGAGATACGGGTATGCTTAGCCTCTCAGGTTTGTCACTGTCGTTTTTGAACGTCATGCGCTATGGTCACTGGTGCCCAAGTGGGGACTATACCAGATCCTATTTACAGCCAGGGCTATGCGATGAAAGGTTTGTTCTCAACTGCATGTTCACTTTAGTACGGTTAGGTTGTCCTATTTATGTCTTGTCACTTTCTTTGATTGTGGCATATTTTATATTCAGTATTTATGTGGCATATTTATTGTACCTTGTTACGTCCCTCTGAGGACCTGGTTATCTCGCCAGGTGTGTTCTTGTCTTTCACAGGTTCTAGTCGTGGCCATGATCGTCACTATTTCTTCGAGGATGATTGCACTTTGATCGTCTTCGCTTCGCCCGCCGAAATTATTTTATTTTCTCTGTATTTTTCCTTACTTGTTGGTAGTGGATTTGTCTCCGCCCAACATATTGTATCAAGACAATTCATTATCATATATGATATCTTTTATTTTGTGTGGATGAGATTAGTCATGGTTTTACTGTATTTTACAGCTTACGTATATATACTATACGGCTGGCATGTCTACGTTCCTAGTCCTACGTATTTTGGGACTGGGGCGTTACAGCTCAGAAAGCTTCACGCGGCCCACAAATAGCACGGAGCCTTATGCGGTTCGAAATCAGCCTAAGCAGCTGGCCATAATTACTCTGACATAAAGGTGACAGCTCTGACATAGATGATGGCTCTGACATAAAGACAAGACGTGACATGCTCCTAAAAAGACGAGAAAATCATCATGATATCCGGCACAGTGCACAGTTCCAAAGAAGACTCTTCATGCGGATCACCTATGAGACACCCTTTATATGGCTCAGTCATGAGACAACTCTCATGCGGCTCGAGCATGGATCATCTCTCATGCGGCTCGATTATGAGACGTTCTTCATGCGGCTCGGTCATGAGACATCCTTCATACGGATCGGTCCTGAGATACTCTTTATGCGGCTCGGCTATGGGACAGTCCTTCATACGGCTCAGCACGGATACATCTTTTATGCGGCTATCTATGGGACAGTCCTTCATGCGGCTCAGCCATGATGCATCATTCATGCGGCTCGCCACAGAGTAGCAGTTGAGACACGTGACAAATTGACCAAGTCTTAAAAGTTCGGATTTAGTACAACAAACAGATCAAGATCAATCTTAAGTAATCCCCAGCTGTCCACTTCTTGAGGCACAGTTACAAGGATGTGGCCCAAAATTAGCCACGTGGCTGTATACCCCATTACTCATAAATTCCTATAAATAGCAAGGTGCTATTCCCTTGCATACACACAGAAAGATATACACACACCCGGGTAAAGAGAGAACATTTTCTTCACCGGAGCCGAGGTTGTGTTCGATCGTCCAAGGAGTAAGGCAGAGTTGATAGCACTTTTCGAGCTCTACCGTCACCCCCCAGAATCTAAACTAAACAATTATACTTAGATTGCTTTTCCTAGGTTTTGTTCCTAGGCACTCTTTTGTACAAGCGAGTTTATAATTGTGAGTCAAAGTTCAGTCTCCTATAAACTTTTGTACAAGCAAGTTTGTAATTAGGGGGCACACATCTTGTAACTGTGCCTCAAGAAGTGGACAGCGGGGGATTGGTTAAGATTGATCATGATCTGTTTGTTGTACTAAATCCGAACGGTTAAGACTTGGTCAATTTCTTCTACGTGTCTCAACTGCTACTCTGTGGCGAGCCGCATGAATGATGCATCCTGGCTGAGCCGCATGAAGGACTATCCCATAGCTGAGCCGCATGAAAGATATATCCTGGCTGAGCTGTATGAAGGACTATCCCATAGCCAAGCCGCATAAAGAGTGTCTCATGACCGAGCCGTATGAAGGACTCAAACACAACCGCGCCAACCCCGGGCAACAATCCATCCGGAATGTCGGCTCCCACTGCTACATAAGAGGCTAGGGAGGCGAGAAGAGAAGTCCAGGAGCTCCGTACAATGTTCTGTTGATACAAAATCACGGTCAAAAATATTGATACAATTGACAACATAATACTTGTAATATTTCAATACGACACATGAAGACTGAATTCGGTACAAGGCAGACGACAGCTCGCACCTGCAATGCTTCATAATTTGAGTCTGTATTTTGCACTTTATTTGAGTCTAGACTTATAAAACTGAGCTGTGCTGAGCATTTTGAGACTTAGACTATACCTATACCTCAAACCAAAAGCCCCACCAAACATCCAAATAGCCCATTGGCCCATTGGACCTATTATGTGCTCTGGAGATAGAGTTCGAGCCGAACTCTGCCTCCACAAAGAGTTCGGGCCGAACTCTGCCTCCTAAATTCCAGGACCCTAATTTTTAGGGTTGGCCGGATGCAAGTTGTCCAATGGCCAAATTTTGAATATTCCAACCAGAATTCTGGCCAAATTCTGCCTATATGGTATCCTATAAATAGGCCATAAATTTCATTTTCATTCATCCAAACTTCTCTTCTCTTCTCTCTAAAGCCCTATACAAGCTATACCCTTCTCATCTACTAGCCACAAGCTCCTTAAGCCTCAAAGTGCTCAGTACTTTTCCATTAGGAGTTTGTGCGAGTTCAAGAAATCGCTTGGAAAATTCCAAGCATCGCCACTGCGATCTTTATAAGAAGTTGACGTGCTCTTCTGAAGAAAAGACACGGGGTGTAACTACTATTTCATAAATAGTTGATTTAATCCTGAGCTAGAGTTCTCAGGCCTGGACTAGTCCTCCACGAGGGAAACCAGGTTAAAATCGGCTGTGTTTGCGTATGCTTTCTTGCTCTTTACTATTTCCGCATTTACTCTGATTATTTACTATTGGTAAAAGAGTTTAATTTTTAATTGGACATTATTGTCATAAACTCTATTCACCCCCTCTAGAGTTGTCTATTTGTTCTTCAATTGGTATCAGAGCTCTGTTCTCTCAACAAGGACTAATCCTAGAGCTGATCCATGGCAACCACACAATCCATGATTTCCAATCACGGTAAAGGGCAGTCCACTCATAGGCCTCCCCTATTTGATGGAACTAACTACACCTATTGGAAAACAAGGATGAGTTTTTATCTCAAGTCGCTAGACTTCGACCTGTGGACCATTGTCACCGATGGTTACAAAAAGGCCGCCAGGATAGTTGTCAATGGTGATCTCGTTGAGAAAACCCATGACGAATATTATGACGAGGAGAAGAAATAGGCGAGTCTAGACGCAAGAGCAATTAATGCTTTATTCTGTGCTATAGACAGGAATGATTTCAATAGGGTCTCAACATGCACCACCTCTCACGAAGTATGGAGACATCTAAAAGTGATGCATGAAGGAACCACTCAAGTGAAGGAGTCAAAATAAGTCATCTCACTCAAGAATATAAGGCTTTCAAGATGATGCCAAATGGGACGATCACACAAATGATTACAAGATTCCTCGACATCATCAACCTCTTGTCTTCTCTCGGCAAACAATATACAAATCACGAGAAGATCCGCAAGATACTTAGGGGGATACCAAAGATTTGGAACCCTAAGGTGACAGCCATCATAGAAGGAAATGATCTCACGACTATGTCCATAGAGACTTTGATGGGAAAGCTGATGACTCATGAGCCTGACCTCAAAGACTTCGAAGAGCTTGCTCCTAAGGCAAGCAGATTGCCCTTAAAGCTCACCGACGAAGGGATGATCCTGAAGAGACGGATGACGACAAATCGGAAGCTGAAGATCAAGCTCTCCTTGTCCGCAACTTCAAGAAATTCTTTCGCTTCAATCGAAAAAAGAAGGAACCACAAAAAGATGACGAAGAAGAGCCAACATGCTACGGTTGCAAGAAGACTGGACACGTCCGAAAAGACTGTCCATTCACAAAGAAGAGCACCAATATGAGAAACCATACAAGAAAGCTTCCTCAAAGAAATATGCCAACACAAGAATTGGCATGAAAGTGAAGCTAGTGACTCCGAGGAAGAAAAGGACTCTCCTCAAGACACCTCCAATGTTTGCCTAATGACTACATATGACAAGGTAACAAGTGTAACTCTCGATGATTTCACGTTTGATGAACTTGGCGATGCATTCAATGATTTGCTCAATGAACACAAGAAAGTCATTGGTAAATATAAACACGCCAAGAAAAAGATCAAAAGTTATGAAGTCGAGATTCAAAGACTCTCTTCATTGCTTGATAATAGTAGAGACACTTCACCCACGAAAGTCACAAATGAGGTATCTAAGCTTAAATTAAGCCTAAAATGATGCCGAAGCACGTATAGTAAAGCAAACACAAGAGATCACAGCACTCAATACTGAGATCGCTGAAGAAAAGAATAGACACAAGATCTTTATAACTAAGATTTATGGTTTAAATACTAAGATTAATGAACTGCAGGCTGTCTCTAAGAAATTAGAGACTAGATTGGAAAAACAGGTTGCTCAACCTCAAACCCAATCACATGAGACACCTACAAAGCATGAAACTACACATACTAGTCAACCACGTCATCCACCTGCAGCACGTAATCATGCTTATATGTACACCCATTTTCATAAAGTACACAAACCACATACACGTAGAAATAATTCTCATATGACACAGAATCACCATGCTACGCATAGATAATCATCACTATGTTGCACATAAACAAAATCACCATCATACTGCTTATGGATATAAACATCATCATGTTCCACACCACTCTTACCATGCTACATATAGACATCATCATCATACTCCACATCACTCTACATATAGACATCATCACCATGCTACTCCATACCACTCAACATATAGACATCATCAACATGCTCCTAACATAAATAGGAATGCTATTTATACTTATTGTGGACTACCACTACAACAAAAAACCCTTTTAATGACGGCTAAAAAGCGTAATTAATGACGAACCATGACGTTTTTTTTTCTACAGCAACCGTTATGAAAACGGGTGTTATAAATATTTTTTAAAAGCGTCATAAAATAACCGCCATGAATAGTTTCTATAAAAGCGTTATGAATAGTTAATATATAGTACACAATTCAGAACAATTTTAAAACGTCATGAATAGATAATATGTATAGGCTTAATGCAGCACATTTATAACACTTTATACTATTCAAATTAGCACATTTATAATGCTCTATACTGCACAATATATATTACATTGAATATCCAAATATATAATGTACCCAAAAAATAGGAATAAATCTCTCTTTTGCTAACCAAATTATTAGAAATATTTACTTAAGTAGATTCTGACCATGGATCTTCTCTCTGCCATCTCTTGAAGATATCGGGAGTCCCAAAGAGAAGTAGTGTCGCAGCTGAGCGACGACTTGGTGCTGCTGCAGCCGGCGCAGTCGTGGGAGAGCCTCATCCTTGATCCCTTACTCTCGCCTGAACCCTCACCAGTGCCTGCATGCACCTCAGCGTCACGTTGTTCCCTTTTTACAAAAATCGAAAATGTCAGCTTTGTACTTTAGTAATCAACACTGAAATGTGAGCCTAACAATCAACCTGGATTTTACCAAGCCAATAATTTAAAGAAAGTTAACATAAAATTTATATATTAGAAATCAAAATCGAAAATGCATAATTAAGAAAGCATCACTTATTAGACTGACTGCACTTGGCGCAAATGGAGAATTGCTAAAAATAGAATGATATTAAAATGCCAACCAAATGGAGGTCTCATGTTCCAAATCCTCACCCCACCTATATCCACAATTTAGATGTTATCAAGTTAGAACCAGGTATAAATGACACATAATACCTACTGAGAAAAGTACATCAGTAATATCTTAAGAAGTAACATAAATTCAAGCACTCACTTCCCTGTTTCTGCTTCATTTTGTTCAAAAAAGTAAGCGACACTTCCATTCAGAGACTGTCCATAGACCAACCATTAACAATCTAATTACATGAGGAATTTGATGATAAAACAGCAAAAAAAATCTAAAAACAGTACAAGAGAGAAGTATTGTTGAGAACCTAAGTGGTTCTAGGGAATATTATATCAATTAACAAAATATACTAAAAAGTAGAATACATGTAAGCAAACTTCATCTAATATATCAAGTTTGTCCATCTACAAAGGAAAATTTAGATTTAAATTACGAAAATGCTAAACCAGAATACATATTCCTAAACAAACAGGCTAGCTCGCGATGCAGGAGCATTACTCTTACACTAGATACCTACTTAGCTGTCTGACAAAATTCCAAAAATCAGTACAAAACTCAATAAACAAAAAAACTAATTTAACAGGTTAAAATCAATGTGATTGTTAATCACAAAAAAGCTTCAAGAGGTACATGATTGATAACATAAGCAGGAGTTGCTCAAGCTACATGATTGGCCATGATTAGCTTCAAACAGAAATTAATAATCTTCTTTTTGTAAAGCGTTTTGCTATCTTTGCATGAAGCTTGTTCCTTCATGTGCCAAATGATAAACTTAAATAATCCAAGCTCAACTTGCTGAACAAATTGTCAAACAATATCAAATTTTCAAGCCAAACTTGAAGCTAGTTATGGACCACTCACTTTGCTTACAGCTATAACTGAAAAAATAGTAAAGAAATTACCTTTGAACCTTTAAGATCTTCTCTCTTCAGTTCATTGGCCTGAAAATTATAACATAAGCAGAGAAAATGATAACATAAATAGCTCCAAGAGGTACATAAATTAGCGAGAAGAGGCTCAGATTCAGCTTTAGTCCATGATTACTCACTCACAATTGGAGGTGGCCCCCACTCTCATCATCCCTTCTTCCAGCAAATGGCTGCAATGGAGCTGCCTCGCCATCTGAAGGAGCAGCCAAATCATCATTGCCAAAAAATTCTTTTTCTTCTTCTTTTTCTTTTTCCTTTTCCTTTTTTTTCCTATCCTCTCCTCTCATCTCCTTAATTCTAATTCCCCTGACAAGTAATGGCTGCACTGTGTGCCTCGCCATTGGCCGAGGAAGAGAAACAGAGAAGAAATTGAAGGATAAATGAGAATACAAGATGAGAAAAAATGGTAGTCTAAAGTATGAATTCAGACATCATATAATACAATGTTAATTTTCTCTACAGTTAGCAAAAAGTGCAAGATTAATGGCATCAGCTCCATAGCATGTTCCAAATGAATGGGAACTCATCACTTTCTACTAAAACAGTTTTACTTTCCACCAACCTTAAAAGAATCAAGAAGGGATAAAGGGGAAAGTATACTTTCTTTGTTTAGTTGTCATCATCACCAACCTTAAAAAAATCCAAAATGGGTAACCACAAAATCACTATCACGATCCACACTAAACTGTCTTAAAATTTACCAAGTCAGTTCAATTAACTAGATGCAAATTGCACAAAAACCCAAGATGCGCAACCATAAAAATTCACACAAAACCACCATAAAATGTCTATAAATGCATCTAAAAATAAACTAAATTCATCTCAATTAATCAACCTAGGTGCAAATTTTGGTAAAAAAAACAAAATGGGCAATAAAAAAAAAAGATTCCCATAATCCCACCTTAAAAATGTACAATAACTTATAGTGTGAATTCAGTTCAACCAGCTAAAATGGGCAAATTTTCACAAAAAACTAATATTGGCAATCATAAAAATTCCACAGAGACCCCATAACAATATACATACTGCTGATTCAGTTAAATCAACTAAAATGGGACAAACAACACAAAAAACCCAAGATTGACAATCATAAAAATTTCACAAGGACCCACATCAAAATGTCCATTATCCTAATTCAGTTCAATCAAACCAAGATGCAAAATTTCGCAAGCAATCCTTAAAAAAAGTTCACGCAGATCCACATCCATATGTACACACTCCTAATTCAACTGAACCAACCAAGATGCAGACTTCCACAAAAAAAATCCCAACATGGCCAATCGTAAATTTCCACCCAGACCCACATTAGAATGAGCATACTCCTAATTCAGTTTACAACCAAGCCATGATGCAAACTTTCGCCAAAAAAAAAAGTTGAGGAATTTCATCTGGAACGCCTGGAGGCTGGAGAACTTGAACTCGAACCTCTCCCCCGACTTGTCGGCCTTGTGCCTGTGCAATTTGAACATCCTCTCCATCCCAGAAATCTCACAGAAGAATAAGGACTCATCACTTTCTTTGTTTAGTTGTTATCGTGTCCAGAATTGGTGCCAAGGTTAGTTCAGTAAATTCATCAAACACCATAGGTACACAAGCAATAATTGAATATTGATATTAATTCTTGATCAAATCGATCAAAATTTCAAAAGAAGAGGAAAATTCGATCAGAGAATCATGGTTTGGAAATTTACCAGATTAATTTGAATGATCGTCCCGTCTCCGCACGGATCGTTCGATCAATAACTACTGCTGCGACGAAGACGACATGGACACCCTGGCCTGCCAAGGAGAACTATCATCGTCCAGATGATAGCGATTGACTCCTGGTGTCGGTCCTCCGTGCGCCGTCGAGTTCGGCGGCCACCGCGAATTCCCCAACGCCCAATTGAAAAGAGGAAAGAAGAGCGGAGAGACCACAATCGGTTGTCCCGCTCTCTTTTTTTACCTAACGCGATGTCGGCGTCAGAGATGCCGTGCCAGAGCCGTCGGCCCGCCCGTGCCGCCAGCTCCCTCCCCATCTCCTCCTCCCTTTCTAACTAGGTTTAGGGTTTTGTATCTAGGGTTAGGGTTTTGGAGTTGGGGGAAAGGAAGGAGAAGAAGAGGAGGAGAGGAGGGTGTTGCTAAACTAGAGTTAGGGTTTTGGATCTATGGGATTTTGGAGTTGGGGAGAGGAGGGAGAAGAAAGGATCGGAGAAGGAGAAGACCAGAACGAGGGGGGAGAGAAAAAAATTTTGTTGAAGCGCAGGATTTTGTCAAAAAATGAACTTAAAAAATATTACAAGTTTACCACCTCTCTAAATTATTAATAACGTTTTGTTTTATAAACGTTATGAAAAGTCCAGAATTAGCCCAAACCGTCATAGAAAAAAGGTATTTCGAACTTTTATAACGCTTTTTTATCAGCCGTCATAAAATCCACTTATCAAATGTCATTAATAGGTCTTTTTGTCGTAGTGATACATAGACACATTTCACCACAATATAGAGTTAGGAGATTAGTAGATAGAAACATATATGCATGGTTGCCGAAAACTAACTTTTCAGGACCCTCAAGAACTTGGGTACCAAAGGTCACATCTACTCTTGATGTAGGTGGACCTTCCCTTCTCAACTAAGAGTAAGTGGATTCTCGACAGTGGATGCTCACGACATATGACGGGAGACGCAAATCTTTTTGCATCACTATCGATGAAGAGGGAAGGGTATATATCCTTCGGCAATAACCTTAAAGGATATATCATTGGTAATGGTACTATACGTCATCCTCCTTCTTCTGTAATAAAGGATGTCTGCCTAGTGACCGAGTTAAAGCATAACCTGCTCAGCATAAGTCATCTTGCTGATCATGTGTATGATATTAACTTTGGACAAAATAAATTCTTTACTTATGATAGGTCAACAGGAGACATTGCTTTTGAAGGGATGAGAGAGGATAATATTTATATTTTCTATCTATCTAGAGATACTAACATTATAGGAAGATGTCTTTATGCTCACAAGGATGAAAGATTACTATGGCACCAGCGTCTTGGTCATGCCAATATGGATACTATATCCAGGCTATCGACCAAGAAGCTAGTCAGAGGCTTGCCCGACATCACATTCAAAAGGACACGGTATGTGCCTAATCTGAATTGAATAAGGCAACCAAGTCCTCATTTTATTCCATAACTCTGTAAGTACTACTAGACCATTGCAATTACTTCATATTGATTTAATTGGCCCTAGTAGAGTAGCCAATCTTGGTAGAAAACTCTACGCTTTTGTTATAGTTAATGACTTTTCTAGATTTACTTGGGTTTTCTTTTTTACAAATAAAAGTGATGCCATTTCAGTTTTCAAAATATTTGCTAAAAAGGTTCAAACCGAAAAAAGCTACATGATTACTCTAATCCGAAGTGATCATGGAGGCAAATTCAAAAATAGTGATTTTGAAAAGTTTTATGATTTAAATGGTTTTAATTATGAGTTTTCTTGTCCAAGAACTCCTCAACAAAATGGTATTGTGGAGCAGAAGAATAGGACTCTTGGCGATATGGCTAGAGTCATGTTAAATAAATTCTCTCTTTCGAAATATTTTTGGGCTGAAGTTGTAAGTACATGCCATATTTTAAATAGGGTGCTTATTCGTCCTATTACGAAGAAAACACCCTATGAGATTTGGTTTGGAAGAACTCCAAATGTTTCATATTTTCGAGTTTTTGGTTGTCGATGTTTTATCCTTAACACCAAAGACAACTTAGGCAAATTTGATGCCAAAGCTGACGATGGTATATTCCTTGGCTATGCGGCCAAGAGCAAGGGATATAGAGTGTTCAACAAATGCTCATTAATTGTGAAAGAGTCTACAAATGTGACTTTCGATGAGGATAACAGTACAGCAGCTACTCTTGATGATGATGTTGAGCCATCAACTTCTACTCCAATGAACACAACCACTGAAACCAATTCTCTGGAGGGCTTGCCAAAGAAATTTTCTTTCAAGCCGTCACATCCGAAAAATTTGGTTATAGGTGATGTTTCACGTGGAGTAAGTGCTAGATCATCAATAAGAGACTCCATTGCTAGTACTGCCTTCATTTCACAAATTGAGCCAAAAAATATTGTAGAAGCTTTTAATGATGAATTTTGGATTTCTTCCATGCAAGAAGAACTCAACCAATTCGAGAGGAGCCAAGTTTGGGAACTTATTCCTAGGCCGGTAAATCACTCGATTATTAGTACTAAATGGGTTTTTCGAAACAAAGTAAATAAAGATGGTTCAGTTACACGCAACAAAGCTCATCTAGTAGCTCAAGGATACAACCAAGAGGAAGGTATCGACTACGATGAGACGTATGCTCCTATTGCGAGATTAGAATCCATTCGGATGCTTTGCGCATTTGCTAACTTTCAAAATTTCAAATTGTTTCAAATGGATGTTAAAAGTACTTTCTTGAATGGATTTACTAAGGAGGAAGTTTTTGTAAAACAACCCCCTGGTTCTGAAAATCACAAATTTCTCGACCATGTTTTCAAGCTCAAGAAAGCGCTATATGGCCTCAAACAAGCCCCTAGAGCTTGGTATGAACGGCTAAGCAATTTTTTGCTTGAAAGAAGTTTTTCAAAAGGGAAAGTTGACACTACACTTTTTATAAAATCTTTCAAAGACACTATTCACTTAGTGCAAATTTACGTGGATGATATTATATTTGGTTCTAGTGATAAAACCCTCTGTCAAGATTTTGCCAAGTGTATGCAGATCGAGTTTGAGATGAGCATGATCGGGGAGCTCAATTACTTTCTTAGACTGCATGTCAAACAAACATCAAATGGAGCTTTCATCTGTCAGTCAAAGGATACAAAGGACATGCTAAAGAAATTCGACCTTGACAACGTCAAACCAATCAGCACTCCAATGGCTACTACAACTAAACTAGAACCAGATAAAAGCGGCAAACCTGTGGATCAACGTAAGTATCGAGGTATGATAGGCAGTCTACTTTATTTAATTGCTAGTTGCCCAGATATTATGTTTAACGTTTGCCTGTGTGTTAGATATCAAGCTAATTCTAAGGAATCACATATGACTGCTGTTAAGCATATCTTTCGATACCTTAAGGGTACGGTTACAGTGGGCCTATGGTATCGCAAGTCAACATCATTTGACCTCATTGGTTACTCTGATGCTGATTTCGTCGGATGCAAGGTCGACCGTAAAAGTACGAGCGACACGTGTCATTTATTAGGAAAGGTGCTAGTCTCTTGGTTTAGCAAGTAGCAAAATTCTATCGCACTATCCACAACAGAAGCTGAATATATTGCAGCTGGGCATTTTTGTGCACAAATTCTGTGGATGAAGCAAACTCTTGAAGACTATAACTTATCTTTTATGCACATTTCTATTTTTTGTGACGACACTAATGCTATAAATCTCACTAAGTACCCCATATGTCACTCACGCACGAAGAATATTGAAATACGTCACCACTTTTTTTGTGATCACCAGCAAAATGGCACTATTAATATAGAATTTATTGACACCGATTATCAGCTAGCAGATTTCTTTACCAAACCACTATCCGAAGAGCGTTATAACTTTCTTTGTCATAAACTAGGAATTTTGGATGAAGCTGTTATTTATTAAAGTAACCTGCGTTGATTCTTTATGATAAAATTGCTATGGGTATAAGCCGAAAGGATCCTTCTGACAACAAGGCATAAAAGCCTAAGCGACACGGTGCACTAGTCCTCAGGACTACCGCTAGCTGGGATCCGGCCCCTGCAGCAACCCCATGGCAGCTTCAAAATATTGAATTGGGACATATTTTCTTGTTTATTACATGGTCTACTTTTATTTATCACATGCAAAAATTCAAACTTCACTTTGATTCAGCGTTGAATTTTTTCTATTCGCTACTTAGTTTTCTCACTTTATATCTTGCATCTACTTATTATCATTTTTTTAGTCTCTCTTACTTGATCAAATTTCTTTTCTAGCCGGATTTCTATTCTGGTACCATAAACCAGAATTCGGGCCGAACTCTGCCTTACACAGAATTCAGACCGAATTCGGTCTGGCTATTCCAGAACCGAAATCAGCCTTAGCCGCTGATCAGATTGTTATCCAATGGTCCATATTTGCTCCAACCATTCGAACCCCTATACTAAAAATTGGGCTCCCCTCTTCTCTCTCCTCCATTGCCACCTTCTAAAATTCTTCAAACTATTTTTCTCCAAACCCTAACCCTAGTTCTTCCTTCCTAGAGCATATTTCTTCTCAAAACTCAAGGAGAAGGATTCTCTCACCATTTTCCTTCATCTTTCATCATCAAATTGAGGTATATTTCCACACTTCTCTCCATCTACATTTTCTCAATTTTCTTTATTATTTTATGGCTCCCAAGTTGTTCAATAGGGGGAAGAGACTTCGAACCGAGGGTGCGTCCTCTTCGAATGCTCCTCTTCGTGTTGAACCACCCGTTGAACAACCCAATCAACAACCCATTCACCCGTTGTTCAACCCACCTCGTCCACTCGACCCCAATACGTATGATGACCGGATATTTGTATCACTTGATGCTTCCAATGAATGGTTTAGTGATTTTCGGTCACGTCCGGTGTATGCGGGTCACCCTATAAATTTTACTATCTTTTCTCAATATGATTCACTTTTTCATGATCTTTGTCTTGATGAACTTGTCACTATCAATTCGGTTATATATCTCAATGCCATACAAATGTTTTACTGCAACCTTACTCACAATGATACACATATATTTTCACGGGTTGCGGGCATTGATATTTCTTTTGATGATTTCGACTTGGCCAAACACCTTGAACTCCCGGAGCCAAACTCATGGAAAAAACTTGTTGAAGCTCGAAAGTTTCTATTTCCCGATGGGTCATCCCTAGAAAGCTTTAAGGACGACTTGTGTACCCCTAACACACGTCCTCGTAAGCTTCTCGCCAAGTTTCTCAATCCTTACTTTTATGAACTTCATCGGATCGTCTTTAACATGATTCTGCCCAAAGCAGGATCGACCGATGAGGTTACATACTTTGAAATCTCTGATTTGTATCACCTCCATTTTCATGTTCCTTTTAATCTTCCACGTAACATGATGGACTGGATGATTAATGCTAGGAAAAAACCAAGATCCTTGGTTTATGCTCTTTATCTTCCTATGCTCTTTCATGTTTTTCGTGTACCTCTTAATGAGTGCCAGTTCCTACCAGCCCCTGCCTTCCTCTCTAAGGTACGGCAACTTCAGGTAGCAGTTGGCTCACCTGTTGTGTCCGAGCACTCTGACGATGAGTCCGACGCCCCTCCTCTTGGACAGGATCCTCCTCCTTCTCCTGCTACTCTTGAGTCACTCCAGACTATGCTCCATGATCGATTCACCTTAGAGGATGATCGCTGGACTCAGCTTGACTATCGTACTACCTTGCAGATGAGTGCCATTAGCAACTCACTACACGATATTCGGTACTCTATGTTTCGGCATCCTTCTATGTCTATTCCCATGGAGCGGGACCCTGCTCGCGATGGATACCGTATCGATAAACCTTGGGTTATCCGTTACCTGGGTCCGGATGCCGCCTTCGTGGACCCTCGTCGTTACTTTACTGATCCATCCGACGATGCTGAGCCTTCACGAACTCGATGATGGATATGGATTTCTCTTTGCTGCTGCTGCTGAGGATCGTAGTTTATGCTTTTATGCATTTTTAGTTGATGTAGTTGTTTTTATTTCTGCACTTTGGTTGTATTAGAACTCATTATGTGACTCTTGGAGACATTTTATTATGTTGTTTATTAGTTTATGTAGTTTATCATTATTTTTGGTGTGCTTGCCCTTATCTCTGGTTGTTTGATAAATGACAAAAAGGGGAGAAATATTTTGATATATTCATATTATATTATCATATCATTTTTCTGGCTTTGTGTATCTGTGCTTTGGGAAAAGAATATTTTTTATCAGGACAACATGCAATGTTTACGGGGAAGCTATTGCTAGCTCTACACTAATTGCGGGGGAGCTACACCACTGTTTTTTGTATCCAGGTATGAATATTGAATATACAAATATCATTTTGTCAATTATCAATATGGAGGAGATTGTTGACACAAAATCACAGTCAACCAAATATTGATACAATTGACAACATGATACTTGTAATATTTCAATACGACACATGAAGACTGAATTCGGTATAAGGCAGACGAAAGCTCGCACCTGCAATGCTTCATAATTTGAGTCTATATTTTACACTTTATTTGATTCTAGACTTATGTAAACTGAGCTGTGCTGAGCATTTTGAGACTTAGACTAAACCTATACCTCAAACCAAAAGCCCCACCAAACATCTAAATAGCCCATTGGCACATTGGACCTATTCTGTGCTCTGGAGACAGAGTTCGGACCGAACTCTGCCTCCACACAGAGTTCGGGCCGAACTCTGCCTCCTAAATTCTAGGACCCTAATTTTTAGGGTTGGCTGGATGCAAGTTGTCCAACGGCCAAATTTTTTAATATTCCAACCATAATTCTGGCCGAATTCTGCCCGTATGGTATCCTATAAACAGGCCATGAATTCTTTCATTTTCATTCATCCAAACTTCTCTTCTCTCTAAAGCCCTATACAAGCTATAACCTTCTCATCTACTAGCCACAAGCTCCTTAAGCCTCAAAGTGCTCAATATTTTTCAGTTAGGAGTTTGTGCAAGAGTTCAAGAAATCGCTTGGAAAATTCCAAGCATCGCCACTGCGATCTTTGTAAGAAGTTGACGTGCTCTTCTGAAGAAAAGGCACGGGGTGTAACTACTATTTCACAAATAGTGGATTTAATCCTGAGCTAGAGTTCTCAGGCCTGGACTAGTCCTCCACGAGGGAAACCAGGTTACAATCGGCTGTGTTTGCGTATGCTTTCTTGTTCTTTACTATTTCCATATTTACTCTGATTATTTACTGTTGGTGAAAGAGTTTAATTTTTAATTGGGCATTATTGTCATAAACTCTATTCACCCCCTCTAGATTTGCCTATTTGTTCTTCATGTTCCACGCCCGAGAATCCTCTAAGGACCTCAGGATACGACAGCCGTATCCCGCTGCATAGATAGATGTCCCCTTCCCTCCACGATGCAAACCATTCAATATCAATCTATATGACGGGAAGACCTCTGCGAGCTGGTACATGACCTACTTCAAGGTCATAACAGACCATCTACCATATAACGACGCCATCCTCACGCGATTATTCATCGGGGTATTAGAGGGGGTCGCGTTCGACTGGTACCGCAACTTGCCGGATAACTGCATCCATTGCTTTGCCGATTGTAAACATATGTTCCTGGAAAGGTTCTACGAGGTGGGACAAGGTGTGACAATGTCAACCCTCATGGACGTTGTTCAAGGAGAAAAAGAGCTGACAAGGAATTATATTGAGCGGTTTTGCCAAACCACGATGAAATTGCCCTCTGGTAACCCGAACTCTTCTTTAATTGGGATTTGCCAAAAGAGGCTGCTCCCCACAATCAGCCTCTAGATGGGCGAAAGTCAATTTAAGGACTAGAAGAACTTCATCATCAGCGCCACTAGAACAGAAGCAAAATTGAAGAAGGCTTGTCAACTGGGATTGCATATCTCGGATGGAGAGGATAAGGGCAAACGCCCTAATGCCAATAACAACAACGGCGGTAGTTCCTCTAACAACCGAGACACCAAAGGCAAACAGGCTATGGTGGCCGATACAGTCCAGAAGCCTGAACCAAAGCAGGTAGAGAAGCAGTGGCCTCAGGTGACTTACTCCTTCGAGGATAGCCATGTCAAGCCCATCTTTGACATGCTCTTGCAAGGAGATAGAATTTAGCTCCCTCCGTCGAGACGTGAACCTCGACCAACCGAGATGGAGAGCCCGAAGTACTGTCACTTCTACCGGCTACGTCAACCATGCTACTCAAGACTGCTTCCAATTGAAGTGGTACATCCAGAACCTCATCGATTCCAAGGCTCTGGCCATTGATTTCGAGGAGGTAACCGTGGCTGCCAACATGGTGTCGGTCCAAATCAGCAGCTTCCTTCCAACGAAGACTCAAGATGGCTTAGTACCCATCCCCCGGACAACAATGGAGGTCACTAATCTTCTACCTCCCCGAGACCAGACGACTGGGCTGGAGCCCTTCACCACGTCAAGAGGGGAGGTCATGTGGGTCCACCCGGACTTGGTACCTGAAGTAACTCAGTCAGCATCATTCTCTACCGGCAAGAAGAAGGATGGGAAAGCTAAGTCCTGCCACACAATCTCAGCCGGCATCAAAGAAGCAAGAACTGTCGTTACCCGGTCCGGTGCACAATCTCAACCTATACCGGGTAACTCGGCTAAAGATCGTCAGCCGGCTACTACTGATGCCCCAGGACCTTCTCAACCACTGCCGGCCGACAAGTCTAAGCCAAAGGAGACCCGCTTCGACAAGCCACTCCGTAAAGATGCACCTCAGGGGCTGGAAAGGCCTTACAATTTTGACATCATGGCGCAATTGGCCAACACACCGGCAAAATTGTCATTATACGAGCTCTTGAGACTCTCCAAGGATGTTTGCGTCGCATTGAGCAAAGCACTCCAGAATGCTGACGCTTATCTAGCTCAGGTCAAGCTTACAGGAGAGAGCTCCCCGACGGATTTCCAGGACAGTGCTTGTATAGGTGCAATGCCTAACATCGTGTTCACTCCACAGGATATGCTCATTAAGACCAACATGCACGATCGCCCTCTGTATTACACTGTATACGTCGACGACATCAAGGTGGATCGAATGCACATTGATCACAGTTCTTCAATAAGCATCATTCCGAAGAGCTTGCTTCACCTTCTGCGCATCCCTATGCATCAACTGAAACCTACCAGCACCGCCATCAGCGGTTTCAATTCAGGGAGAAGCTATCCTACTGGGAAGATTCGCCTGAAATGTCAAATTGGCGACCTCCAGTCGAAAGTGACTTGCTACGTATAGACGCAGATACATCCTACAACATTCTCCTGGGGCGTCCGTGGATACACGATTATATGATCGTGCCCTCCACATTGCACCGTGCTTCAAATATATCGACAAACATGGCTTCGTAAGAACAAAATTTGCCGACATCGATCTTTTTAAAGGGGTTGAATTCTAATATTCGGATTCCTGCTTGTATGAGAAATCGAAATGGCACTGATCAAAGTGGATGCTCAAGAGCAGACAGAGGCTACAATGGGATCAGAAGAACCTCTGAAGATCCGTCTCCAGTCCCGTAAACCGGGCAGAACTACACCTCATATAGCCACTCTACGTAAAGAAGCAACCAGTCTACCAGTGCTGACTGCACAAAAAGAGCAAATGGTTATCCGACTTCCAAGGTCTAGCCAAGGACCGAGACCCACTGTGGAGCTACAGACAATCAAACTGCCAAGAGCCGGCCAACAACAATCAGAAGAGATCAATTCTTCTTTTAAGTCGATGGTCATTCGTCTTCCCAGGACAAGTCGGCAGCCAAGCTCTAAGCTAGGTACTGCTAGTGAGCCAACGGCTCCACGTCCAGCACCACTAGTAGAACCCTTAATAATCAAGCTATCCAGGTCATCCTTCCAATCCTCAATAATGCAGGGGGTGGCTGAATAGGAGCTAGGAACAAATCGACAGCTCAGCACTAAGCCAGGGACCACTAGCGCACCAACGACCCCACGTCCTGCACCACCAGTTAAACCCTTGATGATCAAACTGCCCAGGTCATCCTTCCAGTCTTCATTAATACAGGGGGTGGCTGAAGAGGAGCTAGAGCTAGCCAAATATGTGGCTGCATACACTGATGTTCCTTCTGCTGATGATGTAATACCACCAGAAAAGATACCTTATTTTATCAATAAAGGGTTATCTTTTAACTACCTCGATCTTAACAAGCTCCGTATAATATATACGATGGAACACGGTATGGGCATCAACTTACACACACAGGTGACAAATGTCTATACTACGAACCAACATACTCCCGTAGAAGGCGCTTGCTTCATAGTCGCGGGAGAAGATCATCTAATCATCTTCGGTCGAAAGAATGGTCAACAGGCCTTCAGGCCAGAGGAAGTCGATCTCGAATTCGACACCGGGAGACTGCCTCTTTATCTGTATAGCTCCCGATCCAAGTACCTCATACAAAAATAGGGGTATTCTATGGAGACTACACCAGGCTTGAACTACGACAGCGGCCGACGATTACCTTTTTAATTGCCAGTCCCGGCTGGAAAACTACGAGATTATTACAGTAAGACCAGGCATGGTCTAGGCAATGTTACACATGTAACAACTCCGGAGGGCTCGGATGAGGAATGCGAATGGCATTCACATTCAACCAGATCACCCACTTCCGATTCAGATGTTAGCATAGGGGACGTACTCAGGCAAGCTTGGTCTGTTAACATGGCATTCGCTGACGCCTATGAAGAAGACGAAGATGTACCCAAACTTCTCGAGTTAGAGCCTTGGTTCCAACAGCTAGATGCGCAATGGAAGAAGCATTTCGAACAAAGAGATCCCCCTACCGAAGATGAGATTATGTAAGTTGACCTCGGCGATGAATCCTCTCCAAAGCCAATCTTCGTTAGCAAAAGTCTGACAGATGAAGAGCGGGAGTCGCTATTGCAACTCGTCAGAGAGTATATTGACGTGTTTGTTTGGAGCTATGAAGACATGCCAAGGTTAAACCTCGAGATTGCACTCCATAAGCTCAATATTCATCCGGATGCAAAGTCGGTCAAGCAACAGCAACGACGATTCCGCCCAGACATCATAAATTCTATCAAAGATGAGGTCAACAAACTAATAGCCAGTGGCTTCATCCGTGAGGAACAACATCCAGATTGGGTAGCCAACATAGTACCGATCCTCAAGAAGAATGGGATGATTCGAATTTGCATCGACTTCCGAAATCTTAACGAAGCATGTACTAAAGATGAGTTCCCTATTCCTCTTACGGACATAATGATTGACAACACATGTGGCTTTGAGCGTATGTCATTCATGGATGGCTTCTCAGGATACAACTAAATCAAGATGTTTCTTGACGACTAAAAGCATACATCATTTCGAACGTCGATTGGCGTGTACTGTTACACAGTTATGCCCTTTGGTTTAAAGAATGTTGGTGCCACATATCAACGAGCTATGAGTGTCATCTTCAGAGATCACCTGTGTAAGACAGTGGAATGTTATGTCGACGACATCGCCGTTAAAAGCCGCTCTAAGGAAGATCATCTGCACGATCTGAGGACAGTATTCGACCTGATACGAGCACACAAGTTGAAGATGAATTCCACCAAATCCTTCTTGGGCATATCCAGCAGAAAATTCTTGGGTTTTATTATTACCGCCCAGGAAATCCATATAGACCCTGAGAAGACGAAGGCAATCATGGAGATGGGTCCCCCGAGAAATCTCTGAGAACTCAGAGGCCTTCAAGGGAGGCTAGCTTATATCAGAAGGTTTATCTCTAACCTCTCCGGACGATGTCAACCATTCACACACCTCATGAAGAAAGGTGTCTCCTTCGTATGGGATTAGGAGTGCCAACATGCCTTTGACAACATTAAAGAATATCTGTCGAACCCTCCAGTCCGGGTGGCCCCGGTCGCTGGAAAGTCGTTTTTGCTTTATGTACGAGCGATGGAGCATTCCCTCGGTGCTTTACTAGCACAAAACAATGATGCAGGGCATGAACAAGCTATCTATTACCTCAGTCGGATGATGATAGGACCTGAGCATAGATACACCGTCGTGGAGAAGGAGTGTCTCGCTTTGGTGTTCGCTATTCAGAAGACGCAACACTATGTTACAGGATAGACCATCCATGTTGTATCACGAGTCAACCACCTAGGGTCCTCATGACCAAACCAAGTGCACTCAGCTCTCACCTCGCTACCTGGGCGATATTATTGTCTCCCTACGACATGATCTTCGTCCCGCAGAAGGCTGTTAAAGGTCAAGCTTTGACAGACTTTTTAGATGTCCATCCAGGTTCGGAGGCAACCAGAGTATATAAAGAGATTCCAGACGAGGTCGCTAATTCAAATATGGCTTCCCACGATACCATCTGGCGAATATTTTTCGACGGTGCTTCAAGAACCGGGCCCAAGGGCAATATCGTCGTTAGGGTCGGAGTGGTACTGATTTCTCCCTCTGGATTGGTGATGTAACGCCCCAGTTCTAAAATACGTAGGACTAGGAACGTAGACATGTCAGCTGTATTTATACGGAGTATACTCCAATATATAGAAACCTCGTACGAATACATAAGCTGTAAAATGCAGTTAAACCATAACTAATCTCATCCACAAATAAATGAATAAAAGATATCATATAATGATAATGAATTGTCTTGATACAATATGTTGAGCGGAGACAAATCCACTACCAACAAGTAAAGGAAAAATACATAAGAAAAGATATGAATTTGGCGAGCGAAGCGAAGACGATCCAAGTGCAATCATCCTCGAAAAAATATCGATGATTACGACTAGAGCTCAAACACCTGCGAAAGACAAGAGCACACACCTGGGGAGATAACCAGGTCCTCAGAGGGACGTAACAAGACACATAATATCATGCCATATAAACTGAATAAATATTGCTCAAATAAATAAGGAACGCCTACAATAGGGTACCTAACCATACTATAGTGGATATGCAACAAAGAACAAACCTTTGACGCATAGGCCGGATCAGGAATATCAGGAATCAGGACCGTACCTCCCACTGGAGATAACCGGCAATCAGGACCGTACCTCCCACTGGAGATAACCGGCTATCAGGACCGTACCTCCCACTAGAGATAACCGGCTATCAGGACAATACATATATAACCCATACATTAAGGAGCTGTTCTTCCCACCCAATGCCTACCATGTTGTATCCATAACAGTAAACCTCTATAACCGCTAAGTCAAACTAAGCATGCAATCTCTATTAGCGGTTATTCCTATCGTACGGCTTGTACGTACTGGTGGCCAGCCAGCCACGCACTTCCGTATCCTACATGCGACACACAACTTCATGTTACAACGTGTCAAGGCCAATAAAATGCAACACACAATGTGGTCTCTTAAATCTAGGTTTAATGTGAGAAAAATAATACATAGCAGAAAATATAAATGAACAGTAAGTTCTAACAGGTTATGCCATGTATCACAGTTTATTTTGCATAAAGAAAATAAATAATATATGAAATATGAGCTAAAATAAATAAACAACAAATGGCAAGGTGTCTTGCCTGGTAGGACGCCCGATGTACTACAATGATCAATGTGGCACAAACTGCGACTTTGGTGCAATAACTATGCAAGGTGACCTCGAATGGTAGCACGAACAGTTCTATTGGGTCCAGAAGGGTCAATTTAGTTAGGGTCAATAGGTGGAAGGAAAGAATTGGCAATGGATAGGAAAATTGGGTAGTCTTGGACAAGAATAAATAATCGAAGAAGTTTTGTATATATAAATAAATATTTTGGAAAATATTTATTGTTTGAAATATATATTTTTATTAGTAAAATACTTTTAGATAAATACTTGAAAGTCATAAAAAAAACCATCTTTATTTCAAAACTATAATTTGCTTGTAGAAATTATTACATCGATATTTATCACCATAAGCTTCGAAATCTTGTTTGAAGTACCTATAGGGCCAAGCCCTAATACTATTTTATTGTATTTATTTTTTATAATAAAATATAACATAGAGAAATATTTTATAGAACAACAACTACAAGAAAATTAACAAAATAATTGTTAATATAATCAATTAATCAAAATAATTATAATAATAGTATATGTACATAATATACCAATATACAAATATCAAAATCTACTACTGTTTCCAAAATATTCATCATATTAATACTACAAAACAATAACAAAACATTAATGATTTTTGTAAATCACTCTACTATATATGCTCTTCTCAAATGACTAATAAAAGGGTAAATAAATAAAAAAACCAACAAAAAAATAAAAAAATAAATTAAGTCCACAATCGTCCCTGAACCAAAGGGAAGGAGAGAGAATGATGAAAGAAGAGTGATCCTTGAGAGGGGATGGGGAGAGGACCAGCGAGGAAGAGGAAAGGTCGGGACCATAGATGGAGAGAGAGGGAGAGCTCGAGTAAGGGGATGAGGAGACGGCTCTGAGCGACGCACGGAGCGGTAGGTCACCGGAGCGAAAAAAGGGGACGGTACGACGTGGCTTGCGAGGCGCACGGAGGAGGTTCGCCGGCACGGCGGAGGGTGGATCGGGGTTGCCGGCGGCGGATTCGAAGCGCTTAGGTGGAGGAACGGCGTTGGGGGCGTCGCCGGAGGAGATCGGCTGTGCGGTCGAAGGGTACGTCGGCGACGGGCTGTTCCGGAGGTGGTCGAGGTGCCACTGGGAACGGTCCAGGCGGACGGCTGGGTCGGCACAGCGGCTGAGTTTCTCGGCCAGGGCACGAATGGTGGTCGCCGACCATGGGCTTGTCGCAGTGGGGCTGCGCGCGCGGAGATGGTTTCCGGCGAGAGAGTCGAGGGCGCGGACCAGATCTACGGCGGACGGTCGGGTAAGGCGACGGAGTACCAGGACGGAGGTCGACGGCTGGCCGCGGGTTAAGGTTAGGTTATTATGTTCGTTTTCTAGATTGGTTTTGGTGTGGGTGACGGGGTTTGGTTGTGTTGGGTCGGGGAACGACGGCCTGGCTGGGTCCGGCCGCTGGCGGCGGAGGTGAGATGGTGGCAGCGGTGGTGTTGGCGGTGGCTGGGTTGGTATTCTGCGGGTTGGTGGTCGGAATTAGGCTGGGTGGTGGTGATGGTAGTTGGTTGGCCGAAGATGGCGGCCAGGGTTGATGGTGGTTGTGGCTGGGCCGGGGATGGCCGTGGCGACGGTTGGCTGAGGCAGTGGTGGTTGGCTGGAATTTTGTGAGCCGTGGTAGTGATAGGGTTTTGTCAAGGAGGCGGGGAAGAAGACGACGGGGAGGATGTATGGCAATATTAGGTGTAGGATTTATTTGTGTCGGGATTGTCAATACGGAGATAAATGTATGTGTAAAAATATGGAATAAGATTATGAATATTGGAACACGGACACGATGCACGATTGGGTTGTGGAATTTGTGGAGGAATAAAAATACATGGATGAGTACCTGCCTATTTATTGGATGTGGAAATTCCCATTAAGATAAGGATTATGATATAGTTTAAATCCAAAATAGATAATTCACAACTTGATTTAAAATCAATCAAATTCAAGTCCAAATCAAAATCCAATTTAAATCTATTGAAATTTACATCCTTTAGTTTAAAACCAAATGAGATAATTCTAATTCCAAATATAGATATTAATTTAATCTATTTAAATAAATCCAAAAATTAAATCAAGATTTAAATGGCCACAATAACTTCCAAAGATATTTTTCAAAATACCAATAATAGTAATTTTGAAAATAATAAATATTTTTAAATATCTTTTTGAACAATAAAATATTAATATTAATAAATCTCGAAAATTATATTTTTATTTAAAATAGACCAATAAATAATTACGAAATATATGTATTAAAAAATATTCTTTACATAATTATGCTTTTCTAATATACAAAAATATTATTTATTATTAATAACTTTTAGAAATGACGTAAGAATAACAAGCTTAGAAATAAAAAACAAAACTAATTATTATATTATTTGAAACTATAAAAAAAAAATAGAACAAAATGTTTTTCTAAAATATCTACGCTCGCACATATTCGCACTCGTCGAGCAAATTCGAAAAACGAACTTCCGCACACGACGTACAATACTACTACGTGACGTACAATACAAAATTTAAAATCAGTACCAAATTTAATAATATAAAAAAATAGTAGAAATTTAGGGGTTTTATATCCTACCCAACTTAAAAGAATTTCGTCCTCGAAATTAAGAATTAGTAGGGGGGTGAGAAGGTACAAGGGGTTTGACAAGTCTTCGGGCGAGGCAAAGAAATAACGCCTTATCATAAACAAGCATTTAGTAGGTCACGATGGTGGTTTAGGATCAAGGAAAAAAACAAATAGTTTTAAGATGAAGATATAGCCACGTGTTGGTAATGGCTAATTACAATGGTCAAAAGTTATCGGGCAACTAAAGGGGATACTCGGCACGAGGGATTTCGTCCTTCTAAGTAGGAGGAAGACGAAAGCGATAAAGGGTTCCAAAGGTGAATTTATCGAATACGAATACGTGGTTCAAAGGCGGCCGAAAATTTTCAAAAAAGAAATTTTAAGGCAGTCGTGGATAGAATTCTAGAGGGCAAGTTTAGCTATGTCCTCATCCACGTAGAACGATAGAATAAAGCGAACCAAAGTGCACTTGGTTGATCAGACCATCATGCACCGGTTCTGATTAGATAATATGTTAGTGGGAGCGACCCAATTAACATATGTCTTGAACAAGCTTGATAAAAGAATAAGCTTGCAAAAACTAGGCTACATTAGCATCATTAGTCTAGATAGTAAAAATATAGGCACGTGAGATTAAGATTGAAATAAAGAACCAATATGAATAGTCTAAGTGTCATAAGGATCTAAGCCTTGTTTATCATTCTATGGTTTATTGGCCAAGGCTTGGTTGACCAAACGGGTTAACTTCCTCTAGTCTCTATGGTCTAGATAATACTATTTGTATTCCCTTAATGGTCAAGGGTGTGTCAAGTCGTGGGGTATTCTACCCAACTTAAAAGAATTAAACTAAGGGTGTTTGGGACACCTAACTAGTAAGGTCAATCTCTAGCAAGTACGAAGGGAAGATAAGAATAACGATAGAATGAATCAAGCAAGATGCAATCGATGAGTCAAACGGTAGATAAAATCTAGGAAAGAGGTCAAGTATGTAGATGAGATCCTAGACTTCTAATCCTATTCGCAAGCTTGCTTGGTACGGTAAAGTAACCAAACAATTTATCTTGACCTGCATGGGCCACCACAAAAACATGTAACGCCCCAGTTCCAAAATACGTAGGACTAGGAACGTAGACATGCCAGTTGTATTCATATGGAGTATACTCCAATATATGAAAACCTCGTACGAATACATAAGCTGTAAAATACAGTTGAACCATAACTAATCTCATCCACAAATAAATGAATAAAAGATATCATATAATGATAATGAATTGTCTTGATACAATATGTTGGACGGAAACAAATCCACTACCAACAAGTAAAGGAAAAATACACAAGAAATGATATAAATTTGGCGAGCGAAGCGAAGACGATTCAAGTTCAATCATCCTCGAAAAAATATCGATGATCACGGCTAGAGCTAGAACACCTGCGAAAGACAAGAGCACACACCTGGGGAGATAACCAGGTTCTCAGAGAGACGTAACAAGACACATAATATCATGCCATATAAACTGAATAAATATTGCTCAAATAAATAAGGAATGCCTACAATAGGGTACCTAACCATACTATAGTGAATATGTAATAAAGAACAAACCTTTGACGCATGGGCCGGATCAGGAATATCAGGAATCAGGACCGTACCTCCCACTGGAGATAACCGACAATCAGGACCGTACCTCCTACTGGAGATAACCGGCTATCAGAACGGTGCATATATGACCCATACATTAATGAGCTGTTCTTCCTACCCAATGTCTACCATGTTGTATCCACAACAGTAAACCTCTATAACCGCTAAGTCAAACTAAGCATGCAATCTCTATTAGTGGTTATTCCTATCGTACGGCTTGTACGTACTGGTGGCCAGCCAATCACGCACTTTCGTGTCCTACATGCGACACACAACTTCGTGTTACAACGTGTCAAGGCCAATGAAATGCAACACACAAGGTGGTCTCTTAAATCTAGGTTTAATGTGAGAAAAATAATACATAGCAGGAAATATAAATGAACAGTAAGTTCTAACAGGTTCTGCCATGTATCACAGTTTATTTTGCATAAAAAATGAATAATGCATAAAATATGAGCTAAAATAAATAAACAGCAAATGGCAAGGTGTCCTGCCTGGTAGGACGCCCGATGTACTGCATTGATCAATGTGGCACGAACTGGGACTTTGGTACAATAACTATGCAAGGTGACCTCGAATGGTGGCACGAACAGTTCCATTGGGTCCAAAAGGGTTAATTTAGTTAGGGTCAAAAGGTGGAAGGAAAGAATTGGCAATGGATAGGAAAATTGGGCTTAGTCTTGGACAAGAATAAATAATCGAAGAAGTTTTGTATATATAAATAAATATTTTGGAAAATATTTATTGTTTGAAATATATATTTTTATTAGTAAAATACTTTTAGATAAATACTTGAAAGTCATAAAAAAAACATCTTTATTTCAAAACAATAATTTGCTTGTAGAAATTATTACATCTATTTATCACCATAAGCTTCGAAATCTTATTTGAAGTACCTATAGGGCCAAGCCCTAATACTATTTTATTTTATTATTATTTTTTTATGATAAAATATAACATAGAGAAATATTTTATAGATCAACAACTACAAGAAAATTAACAAAATAATTGTTAATATAATCAATTAATCAAAATAATTATTATAATAGTATATGTACATAATATACCAATATACAAATATCAAAATCTACTACTGTTTCCAAAATATTCATCATATTAATACTACAAAAAAATAACAAAACATTAATGATTTTTGTAAATCACTCTACTGTATATGCTCTTCTCAAATGACTAATAAAAGAGTAAATAAATAAAAAACACCAACAAAAAATAAAAAATAAATTAAGTCCATAATCGTCCCTGAACCAAAGGAAAGGAGAGAGAATGATGAAAGAAGAGTGATGGCGAGAAGGGGATGGGGAGAGGATCAACGAGGGAGAGGAAAGGTCGGGACAATGGATGGAGAGTGAGGGAGAGCTCGAGTAAGGGGATGAGGAGACGGCTCTGAGCGGCGCACGGAGCGGTAGGTTACCGGAGCGGAAAAGGGGACAGTGCGACGTGTCTTACGGAGGCGCACGGAGGAGGTTCGCCGGCACAGCGGAGTGTGGATCGGGGTTGCCGGCGGCGGATTCGAAGCACTTAGGCGGAGGAACGGCGTTGGGGGCGTCGCTGGAGGAAATCGGCTGTGCGGTCGAAGGGTACGTCGGCGACGGGCTGTTCCGGAGGTGGTCGAGGTGCCACTGGAAACGGTCCAGGCGGACAGCTGGGTCGGCACGGCGGATGAGTTTCTCGGCCAGGGCGCGAATGGTGGTCGCCGACCATGGGCTTGTCGCAGTGGGCTGCGCACGCGAAGTGGGTTTCCGGCGAGAGACTCTAGGGCGCGGACCAGATCTACGGCGGACGGTCGGGTAAGATAGCGGAGTGCCAGGACGGAGGTCGACGGCTGGCCGCGGGTTAAGGTTAGGTTATTTTGTTCGTTTTCTAGATTGGTTTTGGTGTGGGTGACGGGGTTTGGTTGTGTTGGGTCGGGGAACGACGGCCTGGCTGGGTCCGGCCGCTGGCGGCGGAGGTGAGATGGTGGCAGCGGTGGTGTTGGCGGTGGCTGGGTTGGTATTCTGCGGGTTGGTGGTCGAAATTAGGTTGGGTGGTGGTGATGGTAGTTGCTTGGCCGAAGATGGCGGCCAGGGTTGATGGTGGTTGTGGGTGGGCCGGGGATGGCCGTGGTGGCGTTTGGCTGAGGCAGTGGTGGTTGGTTGGAATTTTGGGAGCCGTGGTAGTGATAGGGTTTTGTCGAGGAGGCGGGGAAGAAGACGACGGGGAGGATGGATGGCAATATTAGGCGTAGGATTTATTTGTGTCGGGATTGTCGACACGGAGATAAATGTATGTGTAAAAATATGGAATAAGATTACGAATATAGGAACACGGACACGATACACGATTGGGTTGTAGAATTTGTGGAGGAATAAAAATACATGGATGAGTACCTGCCTATTTATAGGATGTGGAAATTTCCATTAAGATAAGGATTATGATATAGTTTATACCCAAAATAGATAATTCACAACTTGATTTAAAATCAATCAAATTCAAGTCCAAATCAAAATCCAATTTAAATCTATTTAAATTTACATCCTTTAGTTTAAAACCAAATGAGATAATTCTAATTCCAAATATAGATATTAATTTAATCTATTTAAATAAATCCAAAAATTAAATCAAGATTTAAAAGGCCACAATAACTTCCAAAGATATTTTTCAAAATACCAATAATAATAATTTCAAAATAATAAATATTTTTAAATATCTTTTTGAACAATAAAATATTAATATTAATAAATCTCGAAAATTATATTTTTATTTAAAATAGACCAATAAATAATTACGAAATATATGTATGCAAAAATATTCTTTACATAATTATGTTTTTCTAGTATACAAAAATATTATTTATTATTAATAACTTTTAGAAATGATGTAAGAATAACAAGCTTGGAAATGATAGCAAAACTAATTATTATATTATTTGAAACTATAAAAAAATAGAACAAAATGTTTTTCTAAAATATGTACACTCGCACATATTCGCACTCGTCGAGCAAATTCGAAAAACGAACTTCCGGACATGACCTACAATACGACTACGTGACGTACAATACAAAATTTTAAATCAGTACCAAATTTAATAATATAAAAAATAGTACAAATTTAAGGGTTTTACAGGTGATCAATCGGGCATACTCCCTCATGGAATCTTGCTCAAACAACATGGCCGAGTACAACGCCTTGGTTATCGGCCTCCGACTTGCAAAAGAACTGGGGGTAGAGTACCTGGAAGCATATGGCGATTCACAGTTAATCGTTAATCAGATCCGAGGTTCTTATGAAGTTCGCCATGAAGACATGATCCCTTATCATCAAATAGTAATCGCCATCATTACGTCCCTGAAAGGATTTTTCATAGAACATGTTCCCAGACTCCGGAATAATGAAGCCGATGCCTTAGCAGGTCTTGCCGCTTCCTTGGCTGTTCTAAATCATACTCATCATTTGGTTGACGTAATAGGCCATGAATTGGTTTATCCTAAGAACAACGTGCAATTTGCTATAAGTTATTCTGCCCTGGCGGTCGACGAAACACAGGACTGGAGACTTCCATTTATTGACTTTGCAGTCTATAGTATCTTACCGAAAAATCTAAAAGAAGCTACTTCTATTAGAAGACGTTCTCTCAGATTCTTCTATGATACAGAGACAAAGATGTTGTATCGGCGATCTTATGATGGATTACTGCTCTGATGTTTGTCAGATACGGAAGCCAAAGAAGCCGTACACGAAGCTCACGATGGTGTCTGTGGGGCCCATCAACCTGGCCTGAAATTATAAGACCGCCTTCGCCGGATGGGCTATTACTGGCCTACGATGGTAGCAAATGCGATAGACTATGCAAGAAAGTGTAAAGCTTGTCAGGTCCACGCAGATTTCATACACCTACCATCCGAATTCCTACATCCGACGGTGGCATCCTGGCCATTTGAGACATGAGGAATGGATATCATTGGTCCAATCACCCCGTCTACATCCAGAGGACACCGTTTTATACTGGCAATTACGGACTACTTCTCCAAATAGGCAGAAGCTGTTCTGCTTGCAGAAGTGAAGACATCAACCATGATCAACTTCGTCAAGCATCACGTCATCTATCGCTTTGGACTACCTCGAAGGATCATCCATGACAATGGTCCGCAGTTCGCAAGCCACGCCTTCTATCGGTTTTGCGACAAACACGAAATTCAAAATGTTGTTTCAACACCATACAACCCTGTGGCTAATGGTCTGGCTGAAGCTTTCAACAAAACTATAATCAAGCTTCTGAAGAAGTTCGTGTCCTCAAACAAACGCGACTGAAATAAAAGGCTTGGCGAATGCTTATGGCCATACCATACTACAGTCCGGACGACCACTGGAAATATACTATTCTCTTTGGTATACGGAAGTGAGGCAGTTCTTCCATTGGAAACTCAAATCCCCTCGCTCTATGTCGCCCTCACTTACCGACTAACGACGGATGATAACTACCGTCGTCGACTACAAGAATTGGAGGCCTTAGATGAGAAGCGCCTGGTAGCTCAACAAAGAATCGAGCTTTATCAAGCCCGCATCTCTGGAGCCTTCAACAAAAAGGTCAAGCTGAGAACATTCCAAGTAGGCGATCTCGTCTTGGCAGTTCGGAGGCCGATGGTTATGACTCATAAAATTGCCGACAATTTCCAGCCCAAGTGGGAAGGCCCATTTATCATCGAGGTTGTATTCTCCAATGGTGCTTACCATCTTGAAAAGCAAATCGGAGACTTGCTCATGATTCCCACCAAAGACAAGTTCCTGAAGAAATATTATGTCTAAACGATACCCTCCGAATCAACCGGATTGTTGAAGTTACGTACCCTTCGGTACCGCTGAACTTACACTCCGGATACCCTAAATAAATTCATATCACATCTTCTGGGTAGCAAGTCATGTATGATCATACCTCTGAACTTTCTCTTTAAGAAGAACATTTTCCTCAGAATCTATTACCCACGCTTTCAGTGCATATAAAAGGGTAAAAGGTCCACAGAATTTCCCGAAACGACCACGCCCATATTACCTCTGAGTTGTTTCTCTTCCATCACAAACAAATCACCCCCTACATAGAACTTCCATGTCCATATTACCTCTGAGTTGTTCTATGTACCCTTCGTTGAGTCCACTCCTGACACGTCTTCATTACCTCTGAGTAGGAAGACTCCGTTGTAAAAGCCTCATATTTACCATGTCCTCATTACCTCCGAGTAAGTATGTTATTTTCTCTCGACTTATTATCCGTAACCAAAACCAGGGTACGCCAAGTGTAATAGGCCCACAAATGTCCACAGTTGACCACAAATGTCTACAGTTGACCACAAAATGTCTGCAGCTGACCATAAATGCCGTACTAGGTCCTCTAGTACATGCGCCTCTTTTCTCACCATCACATGCCTGTGGAGCCCAGCTGTTCCATGGCATTCTTTTTCCCAATACCAAGAACTTCCACGTCCACCTTACCACGGAGTCATTCTAGGTATCTCTATCGAGCTTATTCTCCATACCTAAAACCAGGGTATACCAAGGGTAATAGGTCCACAGAAAGTCCTCCAGTAGGGCAAGTACCGTAACACCAAAAATACTATACGAACACATATTCATTCATTTAAAATCAAAGGTTATACATTTTCCTGGGATCAAGTCCCTATTAAAAGAATGGAGGGATATAATAATGAAAGGGAGAAAAATCCGATCACGGCTCGGTGACGCACAATTCTTTGAGACGGTCCTTCAGCTTGGTCGTCGATCGCTCAATCCTCAGTGTGGCCCGACATTCAGCCTCTTGAATCAACTTCTCTGCATCCTCCAGATGTGCAGCCTGCCAACCGTCGTCAAGTTTCTTCAGTACACGCTCCAAGTCAGCAGAGGTTTGGGTGACCTGGCCGGTCTCCCAAAAAATTAGCTTCTTATCTTTGCGGGAAGCCTGGAGCTCAGATTCTAAAGAAGCTAATTTCTACTGAAGCTGGAGGATCTGTTCGTTGGTATCGGCTATTGTCACGACCCACTCCCGAATAACCGAATACGAGTCGGGCACGTCCAGCCTTTGTTATTGGAATAACAAAGTAAGCTGTACCATTCTAGGGAAACTAACCAGATAATATGAACATGAATGAAATCACAGCATCTATATAATGTGTCCCAACCAGAGTAAAGTACAATATCAGAATTTATTACATTCCAGAATGATAGAAGTCTACTAGTCTCAATACATGGAAATAATAGGAAAAAACTAAAAGAAGCTCCAGGCTTCTGCAGCCTCTAGGTCACAAGCAGCTCCAGCTGGCTCAGCAAGGAAAGCAGTATCCTGACCATAGTAAGTATCGCACAAGGCCTCCATCTCACCTGCAACATATCGTATTCAGAAGCGGAGCAAGTACAATTCTAGGTAATGAACAAGACATCATGATATGAAAGTACGAGGAAACATAGAAAGTACAGGAAAGAACATGTGAATAAGAACATGAAGAAACAGTATGTAAAGTACATGAAAGAACATGGTATGTAAGAACATGAAAGAACATGATATGTAAGCACCTGAAAGAACATGATATCATGGAATCACAGGAAATAAGTACAAGGTATATCTCCTGAACATGTGTGTACTATATTTGAAATATAACTAAGTATGTGATCGGCTAGGGTAAGCACATGAAATCACATGAAATGGTACGGCTTAGGACCCACGTGCACGATGCGGGGTCTAAGCTAAACACACCTGAGTTGTTTCTTGGGATTGGTCACATAGATAGTATATTTCCCCACCCCAGGTACAAGTAATAAGAATAAGGAACATGAGTACCAGAAAATACATGACGTGTTGCAATGTGTCAATCAAGAAAGCACAGGATTTATAATGAAATGCACAAGACCGTAGAGTGTACTTGCCTGGCTCCAGGAAAGTACAAGTAGCCAAGGAAACTGGATGTCCTCCTGTAAGTAAATGATTTACATTTTGATAAATCAAACTTAAAATAGTAATTCCTTAATCTAGGAAAATCACTTAACATAATCCCTAATTCTATCTTGCTAAATACTAGATATGGTTATTACAAGGCTTAGTATTAGACCAACACAAAAGTTAAGGGTTTAAACCTATTATTCTTTATTGAAGCCTTCATGAATACTTCTAGGTAAGAGTGAAACCAAAAGTCTTAATTCAAGTGATGAATGGAATTTCTTAGGAAAAATGAGAATTTCTAGTTTTGAACCAACAGTTTTAAAGGTCTTAAACTTAACAGGAACCTTAGAACTTATAAAGGACCCTCAAGGAATTCAAAGGACTTATAACAAGTTTAAGTTCAGGAATTTACCAATATGATGATTAAAGAAACCTAGGATGAATGTCCCAATGAGATGTAAATCTCAGATTTGAGGATGCTCTCATGATTCTCAAGTTTCCTGAGTATGCTCTCAGTATTTCTAAGAGTGAAACTCCTCAAGTGATCCTCAGGTTTCCTGAGTTCATGACAGTATTAGTCCACTCATAACACATAGAGTGTGGCCCTTAACACCATATATCTCTCATAACCTCTATGTTACTTCTCATACAAGTTTACTGAATACCCTCATAACCAAACTTAGCCTCAACATCCTGTCCTGCACTTGACTGTCCATAATACTTCAGATAAAAGCTTATGGTCAGTTCAGCAATCAGTGGAAGGATACCTGCACTTACACACTCAGATCACCCAGTACTATTCAGGACAGAAGCTTTCAGTCTAGGTTTCAATATTATCAAGTTTATTCATTTAAACCAAGTGCAATAGGTTAAAGTATTCGACTATGAAAGTGACAGTACAGCAAGAGTGGTAGGATACTATAAAATGCACCCATATATCACTCAATCCTGAACAGGACAGTGCTCAATCTCATTCCAGTCCCTTGTTAGAATATAATGCAAACCTGTCAATTAGAGGTCAATTCTTACTGTCATCCAGGAAATGAATGAATCAGGTTCAGATTTGAACCAAAGCCAACCTGGAATATCCTGACCATCCTGAATGACATGCCAACATCATACTATAACCCATATCACTGGTATGAGCAATACAACTTACTGTTATTCCTAAAAGTTCTATAGGAAGATATTCATAACATCAAGAGAACATTACTTCCCACTGCATTGCACAGAAGTTATACTCAGGTTTTTCATAAAATATCAGTGAAACACTGATAACTAACTGTGTTTTTAGATTCCACTATCAGTCCAAATAAGGATTTCCCATCCCTGACCCTAGTGGTGTAGTACATGTCCAGAATAGGGATACCCAAGGTAGTAATTAAATCAGTTATCAATCAGTCAGAAATTAGATCTGTTTGATCATTGCACTGGCACTCAAACTAACATTCCAGTATGGACTGAAACAATGTACAGAAGCTCAGGAACCTGAACCTGTAGAGAGCACTACATCCTCTCTACATAAGTTACATCTCAGGTTTTTCCATTCCTCGTTGATAGACTCGGGTATGCAGCCATTAACCCAACCCGATCACTGTGGGATATAAAATTTGAGGGTTCCTAAAGAAGAGTTGAAGCTGAACCCAGGGTCCTGATATCAATAATTATGATTTAATATCATATCCCCCTTCCTATCAGGAATCATTCGAATGCACCAAATAGTGGCCTAACAGTAATGCTATACTCAAATAATGGATCAACCATAATTGAGGAACTGTTAATTCCAAGGAGAATTGGCATCCTTCCTCATGCTTCAGTTTAACATGAATCCAACTATAAAGGATATCACCAATTGATAATTTCCAGGATCAACAGACAACCACTGGTTCATAAAGTATTTATGAGGACAAGAAATCAAATTACCTGAGTTGCTAGATCGTAACTGACCCCGTAGGAACAAACACTTACACGACACAATCACTCACGAATCTGACACAAGATATAGAATATTAAAGGGAAACACAAGAGTTAGAACAGAATCAACACAGCAAGAATGTAATGATTTACAATTCATAAGGATAGGCTCGATCAGAGAACCTACCTTTGGCTTTGTATAATGAAGATTTGATTGGTCGAATTTGTCACAGATCTACACTCTAGATATGATCAAAAGAGTGAATATATTTGAATACCAGATCAATCATTCATCAACCCAAGTGAATTTAAACAATGATAGCATTTTTAACAGGGTTCAATCAGTTTGGAAAAATGATCAAACGGTTGAAGTCCTAGATCTCTTTGCCAATGTGAGTAGATAACAACTAATCGAGAGAAAAAGAAGAATCAACAATCCTATCGAAGTTTATGAATACCAAATCCAACGAGTTTGCTCGAATCCTTACCTTCCCAGTGGATTGCTCTGTTGGTGCAAGAACAGATCGAAGCTCCCAAAGACTACGCTGAGCCAAGTGTAAACTCCCAGTCATCGCTCTTCCTCGTCGGTGTGTTCATCATTGCCATGGTTGGTTGAGCCAAGTCCAGAGAGAAGAAATGGAAAAAGGAGAATAAAGAAGAGAATTGGTACTACAGAATTTCTGAGCACAACTGACCTAGAGGAAGGATTTATAGGATGTCCAGCTTGGTTCTCACGCAATAGTTTTGGCGCCAAAATGCCAGCTCCAACTCAGTGAGGGAAACCATTAGGGAAATTCGAATTCACATGGCCGAGTTGTTAGTGAGGAAAGGAGTGAGCTGTGCATTTGCACATGCTCTTCTCCAAATGAATTTTGAAAGAACAGTTGAGACAGGGATTGATAAAAGCAGTGATTTAATATAAGCAGTGGCTGGATTAATAACAAGTAATGGGCTTTGTCCTCCGATAAAGGCTTAACTACAGGAACCTATGGCTGAAATATATCTGTGGAAACTTGGGCTTGGCTAAAATAAAAGATTTAATTCACATGGAAAAGCCCATAGTCAAGGAAAATGCTTAAACCTATATTTACTTAACACAAATTTATCAAAGTATAAATTCTAAATTACTTAGTCAAAATATACATATATATTCATAGAAAATTCTTTAAAAAATTTCATTTACTAGAAAGGTGGAGTTACAAATCTCCCCACCTTGAAAAATTTCGTCCTCGAAATTCAATGACCAAATCAATCTCTACAATTCTCAAAAGATTCAAACACCAGTTTATTATTGAAAATAGAATTTCAAAAGAAATAGAGTTCAATCAATCAAATAGAGTGGGATAGCGCTCCCGCATCTCGTCCTCGTGCTCCCATATGGATTCTCCCGGAGAGTGGTGTCTCCACATGACGCGGACAAGAGAAATAGTCTGGTTCCGCAAGCGCTTCTCCCTCCGATCGAGAATCTCCACTGGCTGCCCCTCGTAGGTCAATCTCGGGCCCACCTCCAGCTCGGAATAGTCCACCATATGGCTCAAGTCTGGAATGTATCGTCGAAGCTGAGATACATGGAAAACGTCGTGCACTTTTTTCAAGCTAGCCGAAAGCGCCAGTCGATACGCTACCTCGCCAATCCGTACCGTCACGTCGAAAGGTCCGATGAATCTCGGACTGAGCTTTCCGCCTCTGCCGAATCTGATGACGCCCCTAGTCGGTGAGATCATCAGAAAAACTCTATCTCCAACCTCGAACTCGAGTATCCGTCTGCTGCTGTCCGTCCAGTGCTTCTGCCGTTCCTGTGCAACTCTGATACGCTCCCGAATCAGTCTGACTTTCTCAGCTAAGTCTACCACCATCTCTGGCCCAAGCAAAGCTCTCTCGCCAATGTCGTCCCAAGATAATGGCATGCGACATCTCCGTCCATACAGCGCCTCGAATGGAGTCATCTCGATGCTAGCCTGATAACTGTTGTTATAGGCAAACTCCACTAGATACAAATGGTCCTCCCACGAACCGCCGAAGTCGAGTACGCAAACCCGCAGCATGTCCGCCAAGGTCTGAATGGTCCTCTCGGACAGCCCGTCCGTCTGTGGATGATAGGCGGTGCTGAACTTCAACTTTGATCCCAAGCTCTGTTGTAGACTCCTCCAGAAGTGTGATGTGAAGCGGCTGTCTGGATCTGAAACGATGCTAACCGGCACTCCATGAATCCGCACGATCTGACGCATGTAGAGGTCTGCAAGCTTCTCGGTCGACAGCCCAACCTTGAACGGAATGAAATGGAAAGACTTCGTCAATCTGTCCACGATCACCCAAATAGCGTCCTTGCCACTGGGAGTACGCGGCAATCCAGAGACGAAGTTCATGGTAATATGCTCCCACTTCTATTCTGGAATAGGCAAAGGCTGGAGTAGTCCTGCTGGTCTCTGGCGCTCCGCCTTGACTTGCTGGCACATAAGGCATATGAAAACAAATCTGGCAACCTCTCTCTTCATCCCATACCACCAAACATACTCTCACAGATCCTTGTACATCTTGGTAGACCCAGGATGTATCGAATACTGCGACTGGTGGGCCTCCTACATCACCTCCTCCCGCAAGTCCTTGGGCACACACAGCTGGCTCCCGTGCCTCAAGGATCCGTTCTCCGCAATGGTGAAGTCGTCGAGCAGTCCTGCCTCCGTATGAGCTCTAAGACATCGGAGTCCCTCATCAAGAATCTGGGCCTCCTTAATCTTCTCTAACAATCCCGACTGTATCTGTATGTGCATCATCTGTCCTCCAAATCCTGGCAGAATAATCTCAATCCCCAGGCTCTCCAGATTCTCCAGAAGATGCCGGTCTATGGTGAGATACATAGCAATAGGATATCGACTGAGAGCATCTGCAACCACATTTGCCTTTCCAAGATGGTACTGCAGACTGATGTCGAAATCCTTCATGAGTTCCAGCCATCTGCGCTGCCTCATATTCAGCTCCTTCTGAGTAAAGACATACTTCAGACTTTTGTGGTCCGTGAAGATGTCCACTCTCTCTCCATATAATTAGTGCTTCCACAGTTTTAAGGCAAATATGACTGTTGCAAGCTCCAAGTCATGGGTGGGATAATTCTTCTAATGGGGCCTCAACTGTCTATAAGCATACGCTATAACCTTCTTGTTCTGCTCAAGCACACATCCCAAGCCTTTCCCTGAAGCGTCGCTGTAGATGACGAATCCTCCTGATCCCGATAGCAAAGCTAGAACTGGTGCCGTCGTGAGTCTTCTCTTCAATTCTTCAAATGCTGTCTGGCAGGCGTCGCTCCAGATGAACTCCTCGTCCTTCCGTGTAAGCTTCGTCATAGGCTCTGCTATCCTGGCAAAGTCCTTTACAAACTTCCTGTAGTATCCTGCTAGATCCAGGAAACTACGAATATCTGCTACTGACTTAGGAGGTGCCTATGCTTCTACTACTTCAATCTTTTTGGGATCCACAGAAATCCCCTCTCCAGTCACCACATGCCCTAGAAACTCCACTCTGTCCAAGAAAAACTCACATTTATAGAGTTTCCCGTATAACTTCTCCTTCTGCAGAATCTCCAAAACAATTCGTAGGTGCTCTATATGCTCCTCCTCTGTCTTCGAATAGATCAGAATATTGTCAATAAAGACTACGACAAACTTATCCAAATATTTGTGAAAAACCTTATTCATCAGGTTCATAAACATAGCTGGGGCATTGGTGAGTCCGAACGACATCACCAAGAACTCATACTGGCCGTATCGGGAGTTGAAGGCTGTCTTCGGAATATCCTGCTCCCGAACCTTCATCTGGTGATATCCCGACCGAAGATCAATCTTAGAAAAGATCTTCGCTCCACTAAGTTGGTCAAACAGCTCATCAATCCGCGGCAGAGGGTATCTATTCTTGATGGTTATGTTGTTGAGTGCACGGTAGTCAATGCACATCCTCAACGTCCCATCCTTCTTGGGTACGAAAAGTATCGGTGCTCCCCAGGGTGAAGCACTGGACCGAATAAAACCCTTGCCCTCCAGCTCATCAATCTGCGCCTTCAACTCTGCAGCTTCCTTCGGGTTGATCTTGTAACAATATTGTGACTTCGGCACGGATCCGGGCAATAGGTCGATGCTGAACTCCACATCTCGTTCTGGCGACAATCCTGGTAGCTCCTCGAGAAAGACGTCGAGAAACTCTGCGATAAGTGGATGCAGGAACTCCTGGTCTTCTACAATAGTTCCAAAATAGACTCCCTCTTGCCTCTCTGCAACTCGTCTACTGATCTCGAACGGTAGAACTCCTGGCGGGCTGAAGATCACCTTCCCTTCATGGCAGTCTATTACAGCAAACTGCTCGCTCATCCAGTCGATGCCGAGGACTACATCGAATCCGGGCGATGTCATCACTAGAAGTCGAGCTCGAATCTCTCTTCCAGCAATAGTGATAGGGCATTCCACTATCTCACTTTCTGGCACTAACCCTCCTCTTGTCATGATCTGACAGTTCCTCCAAGTGGGCTTGGGTGTGAAGCCGTGTCTATGCAGAAACTCATATGATACAAAGCTATGTGTGGCTCCAGAATCAAACAATACAATGGCAGAGAAAGAATGTAAAAATATAGAACCTTTGATCACATCTGGCACTGCCTCGTCCTCCTCAACTGCAGCCATGACGTAAGCACGTCCCTGCTGTGCTCCTTCCCTCTGCTGCTGCTGGTGCTGTGCAAACCTCTGCTGCTGAGGTGGTAGAGCTCCTCCTCTCTGGGGTGTAGCAGGCAATGCTCTGGGTAGTGCAGCCGGTGGTCCTCCAGCTCATTGGGGTCCTTCTGTTAGTCTAGTTGTAGCCTGAGCGCAGTCCCTCATCTGATGTGCATCGGATTCGTAGAAGAGGCAAAGTCCCAACCTCTTACGGCACTCGTCGATATGGTATCCGGGGCGATGACAAAAAGCACAATTGGTCGCCAGATGCTGTCTCTGCTGCTGATGTGCAGGAGCTCTGGCCTGACGGTGATGCTGCTGCTGGTGTGGCCTCATCTGGATCTGAGTCTGTACCCTCTTCGCTGGTGCCTGGAAACTGATGCTGCCTACGTCTCGGTCCCTCTTCAGCTTTGGGTCCACCTCTTTTTCCATAGCCTGAGCAATTTTTAGAATGCTCGCATACGTCGTCGCCTGACTGATCGCCATCGTATGTCGCAGCTCTCTGGTGAGACCCTTCTTGAATCTCCATGCTATGTCCGCTGGCTCTCTAACTAGGCTCTCAGCGAACCTGCTGAGTCTGGTAAACTCCGAAGTGTACTGCACAACCGTCATCGTCCCCTGCTGCAGCGCCTCGAACTGCATCCTCAGCTCATCCCGCTCCACCTCTGGAAAGAACTTCTTCTTGAACAGAGTTTTGAAAACTGTCCAAGACACATGGGGCTCCGTCAACTGGGGGTCCTCCCGGTACCAAGCTCTGGCCAAGTCGAAGAGTCACATGCTAGCCACTGACACCTTCTGGTCCTCTGGAATTTTTGCCATGCTCAAGGTCCTCTCTGCATTCTCCAGCCATTCATCTACATAGATGATCCCCTCGTCGCCCCAGAAGTCCATCGGGCAAAGATTCTGGTACTCCTTGGCTGTCCCTGGTCTCGGTCCTCGTGGTGCTAGAGGTGCTACTGGTACTGGTGCTGCCGGCTCTCTGGTCCTAAGCGCATCGACGACAGTCGCTCTGAACTGCGCTGCCTGATGGTTCTGGGCCTCCAGAAAGCGCTGAAACATCTCCATCACCTGGGTGCCGTCAAATGTCATCGTCGGAGAAAGCAATGGAAAAATAGGAGGCACTGGCGGAAGCTGATCTGCCTGAACATCGGGTACTGGCTGCTCCGTGCCGCCTGCAACTCCAGAACCTCCTGCAACTCCAGGCTGATCTGCAGTCTTCCTCGTAGTGACCATCTGCATAAAAAAAATTTGTTGAATGACAAACCCTAAAAAATAATGTTTTTATAATAATAAAGTACCCGATAATCCTGATAAACCTGATATACCCTTATTTCCCGATTTTCCTATGCTGTGATCAAGTTTCCCTAGTGTAATCAAGTCCCCCAATAGTACGCTAAGACCTAGGTACCATTAAGATAGACCTGTATGGGCCACCACTAAAAACATGTCACGACCCGCTCCCGAATAACCGGTTACGAGTCGGACACGCCCAGCCTTTGTTATTGGAATAACAAAGTAAGCTGTACCATTCTAGGGAAACTAACCAGATAATATGAACATGAATAAAATCACAGCATCTATATAATGTGTCCCAACCAGAGTAAAGTACAATATCAGAATTTATTACATTCCAGAATGATAGAAGTCTACTAGTCTCAATACATGGAAATAATAGGAAAAAACTAAAAGAAGCTCTAGGCTTCTGCAGCCTCTAGGTCAGAAGCAGCTCCAGCTGGCTCAGCAAGGAAAGCAGTATCCTGACCATAGTAAGTATCGCACAAGGCCTCCATCTCACCAGCAATATATCCTATTCAGGAGCGGAGCAAATACAATTCTAGGTAATGAAAAGACATCATGATATGAAAGTACGAGGAAACATGGAAAGTACAGGAAAAAACATGTTAATAAGAACATGAAGAAACAGTGTGTAAAGTACATAAAAGAACATGGTGTGTAAGAACATGAAAGAACATGATATGTAAGCACCTGAAAGAACATTATATCATGGAATCACAGAAAATAAGTACAAGGTAAATGTTCTAAACATGTGTGTACTATATTTGAAATATAACTAAGTATGTGACCGGCTAGGGTAAGCACATGAAATGGTACGGCTTAGGACCCGCATGCATGATACGGGGTCTAAGCTAAACATACCTGAGTTGTTTCTAGGGATTGGTCACATAGATAGTATATTTCCCCACCCCAGGTACAAGTAATAAGAACAAGGAACATGAGTACCAGAAAATACATGACGTGTTGCAATGTGTCAATCAAGAAAGCACAGGATATATAATAAAATGCACAAGACCGTAGAGTGTACTTGCCTGGCTCCAGGAAAGTATAAGTAACCAAGGAAACTGGATGTCCTCCTGTAAGCAAATAATTTACAATTTGAAAATCTAACTTAAAATAGTAATTCCTTAATCTAGAAAAATCACTTAACATAACCCCTAATTCTATCTTGCTAAATACTAGATATGGTTACTACAAGGCTTAGTATTAGACCAACACAAAAGTTAAGGGTTTAAACCTATTATTCTTTATTAAAGCCTTCATGAATACTTCTAGGTAAGAGTGAAACCAAAAGTCTTAATTCAAGTGATGAATGGAATTTCTTAGGAAAAATAAGAATTTTTAGTTTAGAACCAACAGTTTTAAAGGTCTTAAACTTAACAGGAACCTTAGAACTTATAAAGGACCCTCAAGGAATTCAAAGGACTTATAACAAGTTTAAGTTCAGGAATTTACCAATATGATGATTAGAGAAACCTAGGATGAATGTCCCAATGAGATATAAATCTCATATTTGAGGATGCTCTCATGATTCTCAAGTTTCCTGAGTATGCTCTCAGTATTTATAAGAGTGAAACTCCTCAAGTGATCCTCAGGTTTCCTGAGTTCATGACAGTATTAGTCCACTCAAAACACATAGAGTGTAGCCCTTAACACCATATATCTCTCATAACCTCTATGTTACTTCTCATACAAGTTCACTGAATACCCTCATAACCAAACTTAGCCTCAACATCCTGTCCTGCACTTGACTGTCCATAATACTTCAGGTAAAAGCTTATGGACAGTTCAATATTCAATGGCAGGATACCTGCACTTACACACTCAGATCACCCAGTCATATTCAGGACAGAAGCTTTCAGTCTAGGTTTCAATATTACCAAGTTTATTCATTTAAACCAAGTGCAATAGGTTAAAGTATTCGACTATGAAAGTGACAGTACAGCAAGAGTGGTAGGATACTGTAAAATGCACCTATATATCACTCAGTCCTGAACAGGACAGTGCTAAATCTCATTCCAGTCCCTTGTTAGAATATAATGCAAACATTTCAATTAGAGGTCAATTCTTACTGTCATCCAGGAAATGAATGAATCAGGTTCAGATTTGAACCAAAGCCAACCTGGAATATCCTGACCATCCTGAATGACATGCCAACATCATACTATAACCCATATCACTGGTATGAGCAATACAACTTACTGTTATTCCTAAAATTTCTACAGGAAGATATTCATAACATCAAGAGAACATTACTTCCCACTGCATTGCACATAAGTTATACTCAGGTTATTCATAAAATATCAGTGAAATACTGATAACTAACTGTGTTCTCAGATTCCACTATCAGTCCAGATAAGGATTTTCCTTCCCTGACCCTAGTGGTGCAGTACATGTCCAGAATAGGGATACCCAAGGTAGTGATTAAATCAGTTATCAATCAGTCAGAAATTAGATCTATTTGATCATTGCACTGGCACTTAAACTAACATTCTAGTATGGACTGAAACAATATGCAGAAGCTCAGGAACCTGAACCTGAACCTGTAGAGAGCACTACATCCTCTCCACATAAGTTACATCTCAGGTTTTTCCATTCATCATTGATAGACTCGGGTATACAGCCATTAACCCAACTCGATCACTGTGGGATGTAAAATTTGAGGGTTCCTAAAGAAGACTTGAAGCTGAACCCAGGGTCCTGATATCAATAGTTATGATTTAACATCATATCCCCTTTCCTATCAGGAATCATTCGAATGCACCAAATAGTGGCCTAACAGTAATGCTATACTCAAACAATGGATCAACCATAATTGAGGAACTGTCAATTCCAAGGAGAATTGGCATCCTTCCTCATGCTTCAGTTTAACATGAATCCAACTATAAAGGATATCACCAATTGATAATTTCCAGGATCAACAGACAACCACCGGTTCACAAAGTATTTATGAGGACAAGAAATCAAATTACCTGGGTTGCTAGATCGTAACTGACCCCGTAGGAACAGACACTTGCACAACACAATCACTCATGAATCTGACACAAGATATAGAATATTAAAGGGAAACACAAGAGTTAGAACAGAATCAACACAGCAAGAATGTAATGATTTACAATTCATAAGGACAGGCTCGATCAGAGAACCTACCTTTGGCTTTGTATAATGAAGATTTGATTGGTCGAATTTATCACAGATCTACACTCTAGATCTGATCAAAAGAGTGAATAGATTTGAATACCAGATCAATCATTCATCAACCCAAGTGAATTGAAATAATGATAGCATTTTTACCCGGGTTCAATCAGTTTGGAAAAATGATCAAATGGTTGAAGTCCTAGATCTCTTTGCCAATGTGAGTAGATAACAACTAATCGAGAGAAAAAAAAGAATCAACAATCCCATCAAAGTTTATGAATACCAAATCCAACGAGTTTGCTCGAATCCTCACCTTCCCAGTAGATTGTTATGTTGGTGCAAGAACAGATTGAAGCTCCCAAAGACTACGCCGAGCCAAGTGTAAACTCCCAGTCATCGCTTTTCCTAGTCGGTGTGTTCATCATTGCCATAGTTGGTTGAGCCAAGTCCAGAGAGAAGGAATGGAAAAAGGAGAACGAAGAAGAGAATTGGTACTACAAAATTTCTGAGCACAACTGACCTAGAGGAAGGATTTATAGGATGTCCAGCTTGGTTCTCACGCAATGGTTTTTGCGCCAAAATGCCGGCTCCAACTCAGTGAGGGAAACTGTTAGGGAAATTCAAATTCACATGGTCAAATTGTTATTGAGGAAAGGAGTGAGCTGTGCATTTGCACATGCTCTTCTCCAAATGAATTTTGAAGGAACAGTTGAGACAGGGATTGATAAAAGCAGTGATTTAATATAAGCAGTGGCTGGATTAATAACAAGTAATGGGCTTTGTCCTCCTATAAAGGCTTAACTACAGGAACCTATGGCTGAAATATATCTGTGGAAACATGGGCTTCGCTAAAATAAAAGATTTAATTCACATGAAAAAGCCCATAGTCAAGGAAAATGCTTAAACCTATATTTACTTAAAACAAATTTATCAAAGTATAAATTCTAAATTACTTAGTCAAAATATACATATATATTCATAGAAAATTCTTTAAAAATTTTCATTTACTAGAAAGGTGGAGTTACAGCTATCCCACGAGATGTGGCCTCTTCCCGAGCGATACAGTCCTCTCCTCTGCGTCTTAGTTGAACGTACTTCAGAGACAGATCTTGAAGGTCCTTCACTAGAGCAGGCTTGGACGTATCCCGTACCATCCTTACCTTTTCTTTGGAGGTTATAAGGAAGGCGCGCTCCTGATCTATTGCTAAAGATATATCGACTTGCCGCAGCCCTTGTAACATAGCCATGAGCTGATCAGCTTCTACTAATTTGGGCTCCAAGAGCTCGACCATCCCTGCCCCGCCGGGGAGTGTTCTGAGGAGTTCAATCTGACCGCGGACACATTGACGAGCCAATGCAAAAGATATCCCCCTCTCCAGGGCAGCTTCGACCCCTCGTTTCAGATGGTGGTAAAAATAATCAATCATGTCCTTCGACGATTCATCCAGAACTTTCGAAGATGACGGTGTCAAAGGAAGAGTAGCTGGTAGAGTTGAAGACGGTTGTGAAGAAGATGCACCAGAACTTGATGCCCCTATAACTAAGGATGCAAGTTCCAAGCGATAGGACGCCTGAATAACAGTCATCTCCTCCTCCGCAGCCCGAATGATTCGAAGACTGGGCAGTGCAGAAAGGTTAACCTCCGGTGATAGAGTTACATTAACCGAGGAGGGTACAAGGACCATTTTCTCCTCCCTGACAGTTCTACTACTTGTCCTCCTGACCTCGATCCGGCAGGAGGTCCCTCAATATAAGTTGGAGAAGGAGGAGGCATACTTTATACCACTAGATCCCCTCTGGTGACTTCTCTTCCGATGATATCCGTCGTCGACAGCGAAGGAGGACCTGTATGTCCGGAACAACCATCGATCAACTTAACCCGAAGGATATGAAGGTAGAGCAAATGAACCTCCTCACTAGTCGAGACATGACATAGCTTACCAGGGGAGGGTCGCTGAGGCTGAGGCTCACTCTCAGCCACCGTATTCTCTTCAACGGTGATACTTGAGCCAATTACAGCTGCTTCCTCTGCCCCAGCTACCCCGGAGGTGGATACAACTGGATCAGCACCAACCGGCTGAGGTTCAGCAACCTCCGGGACTGATTCAGTAAAGCCTACATCATCCCTAGTGGGGATGTCAACAGCAGAAGGAATCTCAGCCGTCGCCGGAGCGACCGTGGTGGATGAAAGCTCGTCAGTCATAGCACCAATTAAGGTAGCTATAGCCGGGTCAACCTCAGAGGCGGTAGCCGGCTCTGGGGAGTTTACTTCTCCTAACGCCTACAAAGAAAAGGAAAATGATCAGATTATATTTCAGAAAGGAAGAACTAAAAAGATGGTCGTAACTCGATCACTTCCGAAATAGCTTCGACGTCCTCACTTCTCTTTCTAATGCTTAACCCGAGAGGCTTGATCGCGGCCCGTTTTTGGGAGTAAGTTATACCGCCGGCAGAGGATTCACGCCTGCTTCGTTTTCGTGAAAGACTAGGCACAACAGGGGGAGATCTGCCACCGAATCGTCTGCAGGAAGAGGCAAGTTATCAGGGTCATCCTCTTCGTCCACTTTGATAGACTCCGAGTCAGACACATCAACTGTCCTTCCCTTCTTGGTCCTTGGCTTCTCCTCCAAGCCAGTACCAATAATAAAGGTGGTACTTTGGTCAAAATCTCTTAGGGGCTTATTCACCATAATATGGTATAAGGCCGCCATATACAAAATGTGTCCCGACTCTCTAGCATCGGGAACGGAGAAGCTCGCACGGGTGCGAACCGTACTATAATAGTGCCAAGCCCGGATGCCGTCAAGAATGCTACCCTCAAAATCCAGGCAGGAGCTGGGATTGTCCAAGAATATTTGATTGTATCCAAATTACCGAGAGAATCGACTGGATAAGTAAGGCTCCAAAAAGACGGAATTACGGTTATGATACACCAGATGTGCAGGGCAAATATTCTGCAACCAGAGGAGCATCTTCTCGGACAAGAATTGGGGAGATGCAGCACCATCAAGATGCACGTCTCTTACTTCTTCGTCAATAAAATAAGGAACAGACATAAAGAAAGAATATCTGTCCACTCGTGCCAGCGCCATCCGACAGGCTGGCATAGTAGTGTACTCCCAGGGCATACGGCAGTACTGGAAGATGAAGGCATCATCAGCAGTCACGTCATCCTCTGGACTAGGCCTCAACAAAGATGGACAATTGTAACTCCTTCTCCCAAATTTTTTTAAATTTTTTATTTTATTTATTTTGTTTAAAGATAATGTCATTGAGACGTTGTGAACGATTTGTTTGATTTACGCTTTTATCAAAAACTAGTTAAATTTAAAATACTAATTTATCTTCGTTATTTTATGCCTAGATTATTAGTTTGGACTTTCAAATGGTTTAGTTTTAAAAAGGAATTTATAGAGATTATAAATATTTTATAGACAAAGTGATTTGTCAATTTATGTTCAATATTATGTTGAAAGTAATTTTCAACAAAATTGGTTTATTTTACTTCGCGTGTTTTAAAGTGAATATTTCCTTAAAAATTTAGTATAAGATATTTTCCACTAATTTTGTGCTTCAAACTACTTATAAAATTTATGGTTACCATTTATGTTTGTAAGAAATATTTATCCGTGAAATCTTATTATTATCATAAAAATATTTGGTTAATAATTATTGGGCTTTTAAAATATTTTCGAAGATCATAAATAATATATTCAATGGAAAGATTTCATATATGATTTTGACTAATAAAAATATGTTTTCAAATATTATTCATAGTAATCAATTATTTAATTTGATTTGAATTATATGTCTTAAATTATGAGATGTCATTAAATATTTTTCCGAAGATATCATGTTGTCGCTTAGATTATTTTGAATTTTAGATGTGAAGTAAACAATGCTAATTGATATTGTTACTTACTAACAAATATCGTTAGATTAGATTATTTTAAGCTTTCTCTTGATTTAAATAAATATTAATACTACTGAGATTATGATTAAACTTATTTTAAACACTTATTAGATTTAAATTCAAGGAAAGTCTTATCGGATTGAATTTCTTATCCATATCGTACTAGGGATAAACTCCTTATTTAAGGAGGCCCTCTGCCTCGTAACTTTCTCAACTACCAACACAAACTCCCGCCACCACCATCGTCCATCTCCGGTCCCCAAATCCAAACCATAAGCCATCCCCTCTCCTCCTTTCGGCAGCGTTCCCGCTCCTCCCCGTGGACCTGTGCCCGGTCGTCGTCCTCCAAGCTTTGCAGCGTCGACGTTGGTCGAGCTCCGGTGAATCGCCATACCGGTTGACGAGCAGCCAGGATGCCAAGCGCCGTCCGAGCAGTCTCTACCACCGAGACTGCTGCACCTCGAGCTGGCCGCCGGGGGCGCACGGAGAACGCCAGTTGTGAACACCTTCCTCCGCGTATGGACGGCCCGGCACCGCGAGCGGTGCCCAGCCAGCAGATCGCCTCCTCGACCATCGCCTAGGGCCCGCACCGGTCCAGATCTCGAGCGCCACCGCGCTCGAGGATTTTCGCGGCACCACGAGCTGGTAATCGCCTTCCACGTCGCGACCGACCCCGTTCCCGAGCACCGCGCGATGCCGTCGCCGCCGTTCCGCACTTCCTCGAAGAACCCCCTGTGAGCTCTCTTCCCCTTCCTCTCGAGCACCTCTGTGTTCTCACCCTCACTCTTTTTTCCCTCTCGATTCTTCTCTCCCCTTTTTCTTTCCTATTTAGTTCTGAATGAGAAGAGAATTGTAGGCTTTGGTTTATAGTTAGGTTATTAATGTTGGGCTTCAGGCCCAGCAGCAAATAGGGTCTTAAAAACGTTTTGGACCGAGTAAATGATTTTGTAGTTTAAAAGGAGCCCTATATTTTATTTAGCTGTTAAAATAAATTAATGATTTGAATATCATATTAGACTATTGAGCTTGCTTTGGAGCTTATATTTCGATACAGATTTATATATATGTAATTTTAAATATGTTTTATAAATCTATTTTCTAAAATGAACTTTTATATCTAATAGTTTTTAATACGGTGGACCTTGTATATTATAAGTTGCTTTGGGCTTTATAGTGGACCAATTTTTGGTCAAAGGCTTGGTATGTATAAGGGTTTCTTAATTATGGGCTTTATATATATAGTATTCCTCATAAAATTTCATAATTGGGTTCATAAATACTTTCAAAACTAAATATTATTTTTACCAATATTAGTGGATATTTTCTTAAAGGTGTTTTTAGTGTATATACTTCTAATTAAGATCCCTTTTCATAAAACAAACTTCTATTAGATTAATCATAATTGTGACTAGTCATACGTTCTTATTTGCGTGATTTTGACAACTTTATATCGACCCTAGGCTAATCGAACTATACTGGACCCAACGAGATTGTCGGTTTCACCAGCAAAGGACCACAGGCAAGTGCACTTTCTGATTGCTTTCCGATTCATAGTAGTCTTTTCATTTCATGTCTATACATATATCTTGCTGCTTGTTGACACGCTCGTCACACAGAGTTGTCGGGAGGAGAAATATTTTAGTATACATGTGGACCACCCAGAAATATCCCCAAAATGTCTATTCTTGAACGATAGCAGCTGCACACGACACGTGCAGTGAGCCGGATTTACCCCCTAGCCGTTCACATGTCGAAAAGGATATTTCACACCACCTAGATAGATGTCTTTTATTAGTTTTTCCTTGTTTACTTTTCTATCGTGCTATGTCATCAGTTTCTTACCAACTTTCATATCTCATATGCTATTTTCATGTCTTGTTAATTCTGTTATGTTTTGCATTGCCGTCGGTTTGTGTACTTGTTCCAATCCTGACTGGATAACCAACATTTTTCAGGTTTAGCCGCGATCACTGTTAGCATTGGGAAGGCTTGGGTATGCTGAAGTCAAACCTAGAGATAGATAGCATTGTATCAATTTCATTAATTGTAAAATCTTATATTTTTCTTTAATTATAAATGTTGTAATAAATGTAGAAATGTGAATGAGCATCAAATATATTTCTTGAGCATTTATTGCTTGCGGGCTTGACAGCGTTCTACCGCCGACTCTGCGGCGTAGGCTGGCTTGGACACGTCTCGTATCCGAAAAAGCGGGTGCGGGTCGTGACAAGTTTTTGTGGTGGCCCATGCAGGTCAGTTTTCGCAAATTATGCGAACTCGCGGTAGTACCATATTAGTCGTACTACTGCGAGCCTGCGACTAGTAAATGCTCATTCACAACTAGGAGTAAGCCATTTTTTTAAGAGAATGGTTAGGACTAGGAGTCCCTAATTTAATTTGACCGTTGGGTAGATAAGGTTGCTACATAGGCCTCATGGAATTCTAATATATGACTTTCATAGAAGGATGCATTATTTCATTTTTGATTCGACAGTATTTCTAAGGAAGGTAGATTCGTAACCCTCTTTCCGAAATTTTGAAAATATCATTTATTCACTTATTTGAATTAAATGTAATTTCTAGAATTTTAGAAATATTTAATTTAATTAATTATTATTATGGAATATCTTAGTCATGGTTAAATTTTGGAGTGTAAAATGACTAGAAACTATGGCACGAATAGTGCAGTAGAATGGTTTAACTAGTGCATTATCCATGGTAGAAAAGACTGAGCCATAAGTGTGACCCAACTAGGAAAACCAGGCCAAGTTGTGACTTGACCCAAAATATGTATATATATCTATTTATTTATTATTAGGATTATTGGCTTTTAGAAATTTCGATTGTTCCAAACCAGCCCGAATCCAACCCAGGCCTTAGCGGTCATGTAGTGCGACCAACGTCGTCCATGTAGATATGTAAATGTGTATATATTGGTAGTCCATTTCTAGCATTGTGATTAATTTCTATAAATTATATATTGAATATAATCTATGTACTATTGCTATTTAAATTCATATTTTACTTGAAAATAGGGTGATCTCCTCTTAGAATGTTATTTTGAGATTATTGGGATTCACTTAGGCTATACATATATACTTTTTTTTATAAATATATTCATAATGGGTAGACATAGTGCTATTTACATATTTTCCTTCGATCTTGAATATTAGAGGAATATAAATTCAAGTTTATATTTCTTTTGCCTTCGGTCGTTTTCTCCCTAATCATGATCATTTGTACAACTTTATCTTATGTTTTTTCTAAACATCGCCATATCATAAGTTCGTATCACCTATATCCTTTTCCTTGGACCTAAGAAATTATTTTAATAATCTCTCACTCAATTGTCTATACCTTAATCTTAAGTTAAGTTTTGGATTCAAGAGTTATCCTTCCTAAACTAATTATTTTCTTTTCAAGACTTGATATTCATACTGGAAGGACAGATACTTACACCCTCTTAGAATTTGTTTGAAATTCTACAACCTCCTTTGAAATTTCATAAGGTATAATTAAAAGAATGTCCGTTGACTCGCGATGGCAAGACAGCAGCGCACTGTCGCCACTTATTTGAATTATCGAGACTATGGGTTCACTGCAGCCAGTAGCGCACTGGCGTGGCATGTCCCCCAAGTTGAAATATTTCAAGTAAGCGTGAGTTATCGAATGTCATTCAAGCTATAGCTTAGTTGCCCTATTTTCTTGAATTATTATGTCAAGATTGGATAGAGTTGATAGGGTATTCATTACCGTATCCTCATTTGAGTCGTAGAACCAAGAGTTTATTGCAGCTAGCTGTACACTGGCGAGGCATAAATTCTCGGTAAAACGACTTCAGATAAGTTTACGATATTCGAATACCATATAGGCTACGTCCTTATTGGCATATGACTATAAAGTTTCTAAATTGATTTGTGCATTATTCCTAGTTACCAACTTCTTAATAAACTGATTGTTCTTTTCCTCCATATCTTCCTATTTTTTTGAATCGTCATCTTTTAAACCTAATTTGATTTCCTTCCACTAGATTCATAATCACCCCTAGATTACGATTCTTTGATCATGCTTACCCAAATCGATCGTATTAGAACGGTTTCGATTTGGACCATCCTTAACGATCCTTAGATCACGACTAGACTATTTGATTCTATTTCAATCGTGCTAATTCGTATGTTATCCTAGAATTCGATTCTATAATTATGCCTAAATAATTTTGCTTAACTATTTGTTCGTACCAAAATGATTTCAATTTTGACCATTGATCATGCCTATATAATTCCAAGGGTAGTTAATCGTGCCACCTAGTATCTTTTCTTAAAAATTTCAATTTTATTCATGACCTAATTCATTTGATAAGCGATCATATCATTTCTTGATCATGACTAATGGTGCCATTCGCAATCTCGAGTAAGAATATTTCTAAGGTGGGTAGAGTCTTCGATTGATTTGAAAACATTTTTGCGCATTATGGAATTCAAGACCATAGCCTATGACTCCAACACCGAACCATACCTAATTGCCCCTTTCATTTCCACCATAGTTGATCGATACTCCTATTAAACTATTATTTTTCTCTTTTCTATATTTTCTTAGCATAATATTACCATCTTTTTTTGTCGGTCAACCTTGTCCATCTATCCTAACAGTCCTTGAATTCGAGGACGAATTTATTTCTAAGGTGGGTAGATTTGTAACTCCTTCTCCCAAATTTTTTTAAATTTTTTATTTCATTTATTTTGTTTAAAGATAATGTCATTGAGACGTTGTGAACGATTTGTTTGATTTACGCTTTTATCAAAAACTAGTTAAATTTAAAATACTAATTTATCTTCGTTATTTTATGCCTAGATTATTAGTTTGGACTTTCAAATGGTTTAGTTTTAAAAAGGAATTTATAGAGATTATAAATATTTTATAGACAAAGTGATTTGTCAATTTATGTTCAATATTATGTTGAAAGTAATTTTCAACAAAATTGGTTTATTTTACTTCGCGTGTTTTAAAGTGAATATTTCCTTAAAAATTTAGTATAAGATATTTTCCACTAATTTTGTGCTTCAAACTACTTATAAAATTTATGGTAACCATTTATGTTTGTAAGAAATATTTATCCGTGAAATCTTATTATTATCATAAAAATATTTGGTTAATAATTATTGGGCTTTTAAAATATTTTCGAAGATCATAAATAATATATTCAATGGAAAGATTTCATATATGATTTTGACTAATAAAAATATGTTTTCAAATATTATTCATAGTAATCAATTATTTAATTTGATTTGAATTATATGTCTTAAATTATGAGATGTCATTAAATATTTTTTCGAAGATATCATGTTGTCGCTTAGATTATTTTGAATTTTAGATGTGAAGTAAACAATGCTAATTGATATTGTTACTTACTAACAAATATCGTTAGATTAGATTATTTTAAGCTTTCTCTTGATTTAAATAAATATTAATACTACCGAGATTATGATTAAACTTATTTTAAACACTTATTAGATTTAAATTCAAGGAAAGTCTTATCGGATTGAATTTCTTATCCATATCGTACTAGGGATAAACTCCTTATTTAAGGAGGCCCTCTGCCTCGTAACTTTCTCAACTACCAACACAAACTCCCGCCACCACCATCGTCCATCTCCGGTCCCCAAATCCAAACCATAAGCCATCCCCTCTCCTCCTTTCGGCAGCGTTCCCGCTCCTCCCCGTGGACCTGCGCCCGGTCGTCGTCCTCCAAGCTTCGCAGCGTCGACGTTGGTCGAGCTCTGGTGAATCGCCATACCGGTTGACGAGCAGCCAGGATGCCAAGCGCCGTTCGAGCAGTCTCTACCACCGAGACTGCTGCACCTCGAGCTGGCCGCCGGGGGCGCACGGAGAACGCCAGTTGTGAACACCTTCCTCCGCGTATGGACGGCCCGGCGCCGCGAGCGGTGCCCAGCCAGCAGATCGCCTCCTCGACCATCGCCTAGGGCCTGCACCGGTCCAGATCTCGAGCGCCACCGCGCTCGAGGATTTTCGCGGCACCACGAGCTGGTAATCGCCTTCCACGTCGCGACCGACCCCGTTCCTGAGCACCGCGCGATGCCGTCGCCGCCGTTCCGCACTTCCTCGAAGAACCCCCTGTGAGCTCTCTTCCCCTTCCTCTCGAGCACCTCTGTGTTCTCACCCTCACTCTTTTCTCCCTCTCGATTCTTCTCTCCCCTTTTTCTTTCCTATTTAGTTCTGAATGAGAAGAGAATTGTAGGCTTTGGTTTATAGTTAGGTTATTAATGTTGGGCTTCAGGCCCAGCAGCAAATAGGGTCTTAAAAACGTTTTGGACCGAGTAAATGATTATGTAGTTTAAAAGGAGCCCTATATTTTATTTAGCTGTTAAAATAAATTAATGATTTGAATATCATATTAGACTATTGAGCTTGCTTTGGAGCTTATATTTCGATACAGATTTATATATATGTAATTTTAAATATGTTTTATAAATCTATTTTCTAAAATGAACTTTTATATCTAATAGTTTTTAATACGGTGGACCTTGTATATTATAAGTTGCTTTGGGCTTTATAGTGGACCAATTTTTGGTCAAAGGCTTGGTATGTATAAGGGTTTTTTAATTATGGGCTTTATATATATAGTATTCCTCATAAAATTTCATAATTGGGTTCATAAATACTTTCAAAACTAAATATTATTTTTACCAATATTAGTGGATATTTTCTTAAAGGTGTTTTTAGTGTATATACTTCTAATTAAGATCCCTTTTTATAAAACAAACTTCTATTAGATTAATCATAATTGTGACTAGTCATACGTTCTTATTTGCGTGATTTTGACAACTTTATATCGACCCTAGGCTAATCGAACTATACTGGACCCAACGAGATTGTCGGTTTCACCAGCAAAGGACCACAGGCAAGTGCACTTTCTGATTGCTTTCCGATTCATAGTAGTCTTTTCATTTCATGTCTATACATATATCTTGCTGCTTGTTGACACGCTCGTCACACAGAGTTGTCGGGAGGGGAAATATCTTAGTATACATGTGGACCACCCAGAAATATCCCCAAAATGTCTATTCTTGAACGATAGCAGCTGCACACGACACGTGCAGTGAGCCGGATTTACCCCCTAGCCGTTCACATGTCGAAAAGGATATTTCACACCACCTAGATAGATGTCTTTTATTAGTTTTTCCTTGTTTACTTTTCTATCGTGCTATGTCATCAGTTTCTTACCAACTTTCATATCTCATATGCTATTTTCATGTCTTGTTAATTCTGTTATGTTTTGCATTGCCGTCGGTTTGTGTACTTGTTCCAATCCTGACTGGATAACCAACATTTTTCAGGTTCAGCCGCGATCACTGTTAGCATTGAGAAGGCTTGGGTATGCTGAAGTCAAACCTAGAGATAGATAGCATTGTATCAATTTCATTAATTGTAAAATCTTATATTTTTCTTTAATTATAAATGTTGTAATAAATGTAGAAATGTGAATGAGCATCAAATTTATTTCTTGAGCATTTATTGCTTGCGGGCTTGACAGCGTTCTACCGCCGACTCTGCGGCGTAGGCTGGCTTGGACACGTCTCGTATCCGAAAAAGCGGGTGCGGGTCGTGACAACAATGCATCAACAGCCACCCTATCAGATAATGATAGGATAGCTCGATTCGTTCAAAATCCTTTGTCGTATCGCGAGCAATGACTTTGGACGAGAAGTTACGGAGGCTACGATATATGCTGCATACCATGGCGGGGAGAAGAGCTAGTCTGGCCCCAAAGACTAACTTCACCGCAGGAAGGATCAGGTTATGGCTGATTCTCTCAATAGCACCAGCCCCTCCCGAAACTACATATTTTTGCAGCTACACCATCAGAAATCCCGCCAGGAGAGCCTTATCAGACATCTTCTGGGTATCTTCATAAAAGTAATTAAAGGTGTCAGATTGGCTCCTAAATCTGTCACCCGTGATTTTCACCCTCTTGGCAGTCAACACCTGGTTCTGCACCTCCTCCCGGGTTCTAGGACTTCGGAAGGAAACCCGGCCTGAGGCACCTAGCTCAAAAAGGTAACTGAGCCAGGTCTTGGTGTGAGGAAGGTTCCCTTCCGAGCTATCATTCTTTTTCTTCGACATCTGTTGGCAGGTGCTATGGTGACATAGCAGTTCCCGGTAAACAGCCATAAAACCTGGGAACCGTCGTTTCAATTCCTCGAATTCTTTATTTGTAGGGGTATACGCCTGAAAAACTTCATCTCTCCAGGGCAGCTTGGAGACTTCATGCATCTCGTGGAGAGCGAGTCCTATCTTCCGTCTAGGTGTAAAGAATGTCCCCGTATGACGGTTGTATATCTCAAGAAGATCCATGAACAACTTCTTGTTTATGGGTAAACCATAACAAGTGCCCCGTATGGCATGATAAAGACCAATCTCGAGCAGGAGTTCCTTATATGTCTGCAATATCCACAAAGTCAAGTTGATCCACGAAGGTATGGGGTTCATCAAGTTCAGCAGCTACAGCTGACCAGTAGGGTAGGACCCCTTTTGAGTAATCTGGTTCATAAAAGTGTCAGCTTGGGAGAACCGAAAGTTGGGACCCTGTACGTTTATGAAACTACCCGGGGCCAACCCTATCAAAAAGCAGCTGATCGGTATCTTGCTTGTAACAACCGACCTCGATATTTTATTGTAGTGAATATCACCCACGAACATCCGCTGCTAGCTCAGGATTAGGGAGTCCACCATTTTTCTGTCGATGGGTAGCATATTAAACCAGGACAGTAGAAAATAACGTTCCATCTGAGGAATATGAATCGCCATCCCGTTGGAAGAATAACTCCAACTTTCAGATAAATCTAGAATGCTGGAGTTCTTTACAGTTAGGGCATACCCAAAGAGGAACGCGAGTTTCAGATGTGTGCCCCCTAATTTTCCCGAGTTCATCATGCCCAAGAGAAAGAAGAAGGATTGGTTTCTGATATCCCTCAGCTGTCCTCAAATTGATCTTTAGTGATTTGGGCTGACACATAATCGACCACATGCCCACAGCAGATTGAGCTTGACCTACCAAAAGCTTCCCCGAAGGATTGATTGGCAACTTCACTGAAAAGAAAAAAAGAAAGAAGTCAGAAGATAGCCAGAGAAAACCACTAAATATTTTCTGAGCTTATGCGGCTCTATTAGGTGGGTCTTCATGCGGCCCAGTTTATAAGGTGCTTATGAGGTCATGAGACGTTTCTCATACGGCTCGGTCGTGAGACGTCTCTCATGCGGCTCGGTCATGAAACGTCTCTCATGCGGCTCGGTCTTGAAGCAACTCTCATACGGCTCGGCTATGAAGCATCTCTCATGCGGCTCAGTCATGAGACATCTCTCATGTGGCTCGGACATGAAGCATATCCTATGCGGCTCAGTCATGAGTCATTCATGCGGCCCATACGGCACAGCTTATGCGAATTCATCACACAGAACTTGAACAGTTCAGTGAAAACAAAAAAAGCATCAACTATGCCGAGGCATAACAGAGAAAGGCCCGCGCAAAAAACATGCGACATAGCCATGGTGGTTAGGGTTTGGACTCATGCAGTTTCTTTCCAACGCTCTTACCATTAATAGGAGGATGAACGTCGGGGTGAATCGAACTCGCCGTGTTCGACGAGGAGGCAAGTCCTTTTTCCTTCGCTGCAGCACTGGAAGAAGCCTTGGGAGCCATCGATGATCGAGAGAAGATAAGACGGCGACTAGGGCAATAAAAAGTTGGAAGAAGGAAAGAAGGAACCTCTCTCCTCAAAACTACTCGTACTTATAGGCTGGCAGAGGCGTGTAAATCGATAGACATCGCTTCGGATTTCATGCTGCCTTAAGGATAAAGGCGACTCTTGGGATTGTATCCCCTTTCATGCAAAAGATGGCTCCTAATCATCAAAACAAATCTAAGGTAATTAATGTCGAAGTAATGGGACGTCCACGTGGCACGAAATCAGTATACGGCCAGAGAGAAGTCTATACGGCATGAAGAGCTTATGAGGACATACCCATGCATCTAATTCAAAGTATATCAATTTTACAAATTGAAAAACTTTGAAGGGGGTCTTGTAGAAGCATGGAAAAGAATAGGAATTTCTATGCGGCTCAAAATCCCTGGGAGCTTCAGGCAGCTCAGAAAGCTTCATGCGGCACACAAATAGCAGGGAGCCTTGTGCGGTTCAAAATCAGCCTAAGCAGCTGGCCATAATTACTCTGAAATAAAGGCGACAGCTCTGACAGAGATGATGGCTCTAACATAAAGACAAGACGTGACATGCTCCTAAAAAGACGAGAAAATCATCATGATATCCGGCACAGTGCACAGTTCCAAAGATGACTCTTCATGCGGATCACCTATGAGACACCCTTTATGTGGCTCAGTATTGAGACAACTCTCATGCGGTTCGAGCATGGATCATGTCTCATGCGGCTCGGTTATGAGACGTCCTTCATGCGGCTCGGTCATGAGAAGTCCTTCATACGGCTCGATCATGAGACACTCTTTATGCGGCTCGGCTATGGGACAACCCTTCATGCGGCTCAGCCAGGATACATCTTTCATGCGGCTGGGCTATGGGACTGTCCTTCATGCGGCTCAGCCAGGATGCATCATTCATGTGGCTCGCTAGATAGTAGCAGTTGAGACACGTGGCAGAAATTGACCAAGTCTTAACAGTTCGGATTTAGTGCAACAAACAGATCATGATCAATCTTAACCAATCCCAGATGCCCACTTCTTGAGGCACAGTTACAAAGATGTGGCCCAAAATTAGCCACGTCGCTGTACACCCCATTACTCATAAATTCTTATAAATAGCAAGGTGCTATTCCCTTGCATACACACAGAAAGATATACACACACCTGGGTAGAGAGAGAGCATTTTGTTCACCAGAGCAATGGTTGTATTCGATCGTCCCAGGAGTAAGACAGAGTTGATAGCACTTTCTCGAGCCTCTACCGTCACCCCCTAGAATCTAAACTAAACAATTGTACTTAGATTGCTTTTCCTAGGTTTTGTTCCTAGGCTCTCTTTTGTACAAGCGAGTTTGTAATTGTGAGTCATAGTTCAGTCCTCCTATAAAACTATTCTGTTCTACGACAATCAATGGCAAACAGCCGCATACACCAGGAGAAAAAGTTGCAATTTGGGTCATCGTAGACAGGTTGACCAAATTGGCCCATATTTTACCATTTAAAGTAGGTACGTCTACTAAGAGGCTAGCAGAGATGTATATGCGACAAATTGTCAGGATTTATGGAGTTTCGGTGAGCATTATCTCGGATCGGGATAGTCTCTTTACTTCCTATTTCTGGCGGAGTCTGCATACTAGTTTGGGCACTCATCTCAAGTTTAGTACTGCATACTGTAGGCCTAAAAAATGAAGTCACGCTGAGTTGATCAGAACAAGTCACGCAGAGTGATCCGAGAAGCAGCACAAAAGATACGCTAAGTTCTGCCTGTCCATCTCCTTTAGAAATCACGCAGAGACAGCTCAGCCATACGTCAGAATCATAATGACTGACAACACAGCAGTCGAGAAACGTCTCCTCGTATGCCACGTATGCACAGAACTCGAGAGATCATCGCCGTCTTTTGCGTGATTTTCGAAATCTTCCTTAGCAAGACTCACTCTTCACCAAGTTGGCGTGACTTTGGGTCTTATCTTCATTTAATGCGGCTGACAATATAATCAATGTCAGAGATTTTGTGTCAGACAAAGCATGCCAAATCAAGACAGCTGGCGGTTGGCGTGGATTCTGAACCTTCTCCTTCCTCAAGTTTGCGTGGATTTTTGAGTTATTCTTCTCAAAGCCTGCGTGAATTCTGAAGTATTCTTCTTCAAAGCTTGCGTGGATTTCGCCTTCAACGAGTCTGCGTCAACGAAACTGCGTAGATTTTTGCCTTCAGCAAGACAGCGTGGATTTCATTTCAACTGGAGTACGTGGCAGCCATGCCACCGATCTCTCTCTCGCACGCCCAGTAACTTGTACACGACCCATGCACTAATGCCATGTGTCCAACAGTTACGGGCCACGTCCAGTAACTACTCACTAACCCTGCGTGTATTTAGAGTCTGCGTGACTTTTCAAATGCACCAGTGGTGAGGTAGTTATCTTTTCAGTTATTGTTTTGACTCTATAAATAGAGTTCTTTTTTTTTTATTCATTGTACAGATACATTGATATCTACTGTCAAAATTTTGAGAGCTTTTCTTCTTCGCATAGTCCAAGGGATAAAGCGATCGTCTTCTAGATCGGATTCCTACAGTTGTAATTTTCCCAGAAACACAACAAATAAAGAGAATTTCTTTATGGAAAACAAATTGGCGACTCTGCTGGGGAAAACTATCTCCTCTTCTGAGATGGTAACAACTCAATGCGACACTTCGTCAATCGGCTCGACGAAGAAGGTGATGACGATCAAATTCGATCAACTCGCCTATGAAGAAATGCAGCGGGCTAAGGGTGGCAAGCCCATTCCAGCCTCCATCATCACTGCCAAGTCGAAGGGACACTCTGTCTATGTCCCTAAGAATCAGTTGGCAGTCAATGGTGAAGTCTCTGCCACAGTGTCTACTCCTAACACTGGCAAGAACTCCACTGCAAGCACGCACACTCTTGTGCGCTCGAAGATGACAGTAACTAAAAGTCACGTTGACAGTACTGGCTCCTTAGCCGAATCTGTTCCAGCGTGCAAATTCAATTCTAAAAGTCACGCTGACAGTACTGGCTCTTTAGCCGAATCTGTTCCAGTGTGCAAATTCAACTCTAAAAGTCACGCTGGCAGTACTGGCTCTTTAGCCGAATCTGTTCCAGTGTGCAAATTCAACTCTAAAAGTCACGCTGATAGTACTGGCTCCTTAGCCAAATCTATTTCAGTGTGCAATCCCACATTCAAAAGTCACGCTGACAGTACTGGCTCCTTAGCCAAATCTGTTCCAGCGTGTAATTCTAAAATCAAAAGTCACGCTAACAGCTCTGGTTCTTTAACCAAGTCTGTTTCAGCGTGTATTTCATCAGAGAGGAATAACTTCTTAGTTATCTCTTCTTCTTCACCGAGTTCTACTAGAACTGGGGGTGGTCTTCTACACAAAGTCCCTTCGAAAAGGAATAACTCTTTAGTTGTTTCTTCTGCTCCTGTAGTTTTTACTCCAGGAACAGCTTTGACTGATACTTTTGTTAGTCAAAGGAAAGGAGATGGTCTTTTGACTACTCTTCCTTCTGGACATTCTATGTCTCAACATCTGAATGAGTCTAAGAAGAAACATTCCTTAATGTCTTCTTCTTTGATTTCTTCAAATTGGGCACAGAATCTGTCCACTAAAGAGGGTCTGTTACCAACTTCTAATCAAGGGAGTGGTTTAACTCTTCCTTCTCTGCAAATATCCAGATCAATGGAAGGAAAACTCCATGTTTCCAAAATTAATATGTTACCTTCCACTGATTTAAGAACAAAACTCAGCACTTCTGGTGTGAAGAAACCATACCAATTGGATATGAAGATAAAAGATCCAGATACAGAGTATGCAAGAAATTATGTGGCTCACATTAATCACTCTTTGTATAATCAAGAGCCATCAAGACCCAAGAACAGGAAGTATATTCCTCAATCTTCACAAACAGATTTACGGGAATATCTTCAACAGAAGAGAAGGAGTAATTCTATATCAAAGGAACATGCTGAATGTGACTTCTATCCAAGAGTCATAATTCAGTGCAGATGTGAATCAACAGTTCAAGACCATGGTGATCATGATTGTGACTTCCAGCCAAGAGTCACAATGCAATACAGATGTCAAAATAAACGACAGTCTGTCTTTAATAGGATTCAGTATGAACCTATGCCTGATGAAGATGAGCCTTTGTTTGCCTCTGTCAACATAACTTCTCGGGACACCGAGGGTAGAGTTGATAGCCCAGATAAAGTATATAAAAAAACCAGAGCAAGAGTCCTGGCTTCTAGTCAAAGAAATTTGATCCCTGAAATTGATTCTGAATTTCTTGGAGAATCTAACTTCCCACCTCTTTCTACTGGGGGTAATTCTCCTATAGTTGACTTTGATACACGAAGCAATGATTCAGAGCATACAACATCTACTAGTTCATCAATAATCCCTCATACAGTCACGACTTACATGGTTGATGGGAATACTGATGAACCTTCTTCTTCCCTGACTCCTCAAGATCAAAGAATTGCTTCTTTGGAACAGCAAATGAAGTCTATGACTGACACAATGAAGTCAATGTATGAACTCATGACAGCTCAGTTGCAAAATTGACAGACTGTATCAGATGCCATACCAGTTGATACTGATATAAGTCCAGTACAAGTTCCTCCAGCAGTACAATCCAATACTCCTGGACCTGCTCAACCAAATCCTAGTCTCTCTGGAGCTGGGGGTAGTGCTTACAATGCTGTTCCTCCTCCCAACTATTCTCTACAAGCCACAACTCCACAATCTTCGGGAGTTGTCTCTGAAGAATTGAAAAATCTCAAAACTCAATTCGAGGCATTCAAACAGAAGAATGGTTTACAAAGGTTAGGCATCAAGCAGCCTTATCCGATAGAATGGAAGCAAGTATCATATCCTCCTAAATACAAGCCTCCTACTATCTCATTCTATGATGGAACCACTTCTCCAAGTCAGTTTATCAATCACTTTGAAGTGATGACTGATCAACTACAACCAAGTGATGCCCTCCTTACTCGGGTATTTATTGGATGTCTCAAGGGAACGACTTATGAATGGTATAGAAGTCTTCCAGATGGGAGTATTACCTCATTTGCTGGTTTCAAACAGATGTTTCTTGAGAGGTTCTATGAAGGGCTTAATGACATGACTATGTCTACTCTTATTAGAATCAAGCAGAAAAATAATGAATCTACAGAGGAATACATTGAACGGTTTCGATGAGAAGCTCCAAAGATGCCTCTTGGAACTCCTGATGCTGTCACCATTGACACGTGCAAATCAAACTTGTTGCCAATCATCAGTATGTGGACAGGGTCCACTCAATTTCAAGATTGGCCTTCCTTCATAGTCAGTGCTAAAGCTACAGAAATCAGTGCTGAAACCTTCAAAGGTTTAGGAGTGCAGATGACTCCTAAAGAAACAGGACAAGGTGCTAACAATAAAAATAATGCTCGCAAAGGAAAAGAAACTCTTGAAGTTAATCTTCAGAGCAAAGATGCATCAAATGTTCAAACTCCTGCCTCTACAACTCAACAATCAAGAACACCTCGCCCCAGAGAAGAATATTCTTTTGATGACGACGATGTCCTTGGTATCTTTGAATGTCTGCTGAAAGGTAATAAAATACAATTACCAGAGATCAAGAAACCTGATGAAGCTGGTAAGACAGATCATCCTAAATACTGTCCATATCACAGAATGTTGGGTCATACAATTCGTACATGTTATGTATTGAAAGGAAAGATCCAAGAAATGATTAAATCTGGAGCTATCTCTCTTACTCCAAAAGAGAAGACCGTCACCTCCAACGTCGTCTCTATGCAATTTGGAAATTTCCCTCCTCAACTCCTTGAAAGTGGGATTGTTCCTATTCCCAAGGTAACTCTTGACATAGTGAATCTTCCTCCTCCACAGTCTGAAGGATTAGTGCCAATCACTTTGGAAACAGGGAAAATCATGTGGATCCATCCTGATCTAGTAGCAGATTTTGAATTGCCTTCTCCTCAAAAGATTTCTTCTCAAAAATTTAAGAAGGCTGGAAAGATCAAGTCATGTCATATGACTTCTCTTGGGTCTACCTCTGACACAGAGCCAAAAGACAAAGAAGAAGCACTTGTTAGTGCTACTCGAACGGGGAAACCTTACCTAAAGGATTATTCTAAAAATCCTGAAGATCCTACTGATATCCCTTCAGATGCTAAAGATGCTCCTAATGTTCCTCCCGAAGAAGAACCATTTACTGAACCTGTTCCTCCCAAGCCTACGGCTCTGGAGAAAGGCAAACAACAGGCTCGGTTTGATAAGCCAATCAAGAAGTCTTCTCCTCTTGGACTTCAGAAGCCTTACAACTTCGACATTTTGGCTCAGCTTGCTAATACTCCCGCTAGAATGTCCCTTTTTGAACTTCTATGTCTTTCCAAAGAGACTCGGGAGACGTTAAGTGAAGCACTTCTACAAGCTGACTCTTGTCTTGCACAATTGAAGAAGCCGGATGCGGAACCTGCCACTTGCTTACATTGCAACAGTGTACTGGAGATTATCCCAAATATCACCTTTACACAAGACGACATGTTACTGGAGGATAATCGACATGACCGACCTCTCTACTACACTGGTTATATTGATACGATGAAGATAGATCGTATTCTTATTGACCCAGGGTCTGCTATAAGCATAATGCCAAAGAGTTTGTTGGATGAACTAAAAATCCCTCTTCACAAGCTCTCTAAGACGGTTACTACTATCTTGGGATTCAATCAAAGCCGAAGTGAGCCTTTGGGAAAGATTCATCTGAAGCTTCAGATAGGTGATTTCAGATCTAAAGTCACTTTCTATGTGATCGAGATCGCGGGATCCTATAATCTTCTTCTGGGGAGGCCCTTTATTCATGAAAATAATGTGGTGCCCTCTACTCTTCATCAATGTTTTAAATACATTGATAGCAATGGAAGAGTACAAAAAGAAGTTGCTGATATAAATCCCTTCCATGGGGTTGAAGCTTATTTCAATGATTCCCGAATGTACAAAGAAGAGTATACAAGGATCATACAAGCTATGGAGAAAGAAGATGCACAAAGTGAGACTTTAATAATCCCTGTTAAATGTCGAACTACTCAGCAACAATCTTCTAAACCCTCTGGAGAAGATTCTTTTATCATTCCAGTGAGTGGACGGATCTCTCCGTTACCTCAGTCATCTACTCAGAATACACTGATCATTCCTGTCAATGGGCGTACTACAGTTTCTGTACCTTCACAAGATACTCTGCTAATTCTAGTTGGAGGGCGGACTACTCTTCCTACTCAAACTTCAAGGGAGCTCACCTCTTCTGAGCCATTTGTTATCGATCTTAATCGAAACAAAGCTTCTTCTTCTTCTTCCCCTTTAGTCATTGACTTGGCTAAAATCTCTAAGGCTCAGCCTTCTCCCAATGTAAATATTGCTGCTTTTATATTTAATAAAAAGTCTCCACCTTTGCAGTACGTTGATGTGTGTAATTATGTTCATAGTTATTTATATCTGTTAGATGACTTGAACACAATAACCATAGGAGTTGTACAGACTGTTCATACAGATGTATCTCTAGAACATGTACAATCTTCATACTTTATAGTTCCCAGCAGAAAGCCAGGAGACATTCCAATATTCTTCTACAAAGGGCCTCAAAATCCTTCTGATCTTGAAGATGATGACAAAAATGATGATACTGGAAGATTACAACTACGTCGTTATAGTCAGCAATCTAGAGACATCATCAAAAATATGGGCTATGACTTCAGGACTGGCCTTAATAATGGAAAAGGAAGAAAAATGCCTGTCCGGATTCCTCCTTTGAAATATGGAAGGACGAAATACGGATTGGGTTATACTGCTCCTACTCCTTTCATCAATATTATCCATGAAGATCTTGAGTCTGACGAAGATAAGAGATCTGATTCTTCTAGTACCACTTCTTGGGATTCCGATACGAGTATCGGTGACTTCTATTGCAACCTTCTGTCTTCTAACATGGTTTCCATTGACCATTCTGAAGAAAGTGATGAAGACGAAGAAGATTTTGAAATCTCACCTGAATCAGAACAGTGGGCCCAAAGATTAGATAATCAATGGGAGTTCCGTTTCGAGCAAAAAGAACCTCCGACTGAAGATAAACTTGTTCAAATAGATGTTGGTGAAGAGGGGTCTCCCAAACCAATATTCATCAGTGAAAGTCTTTCAGAAACTGATAAGAAAGACATGATCAAACTCATTCGTGATTACATCGATGTCTTTGCTTGGAGTTATGAAGATATGCCAGGGCTTGATCCTCAAATTGTAACTAACAAGATCAATATCTTGCCGAATGCTAAACCGGTCAAACAACAACAGCGACGATTTCGTTCGGACATCATGGATGCAATTGAAGCTGAAGTCAATAAACTCATTACCTCTGGGTTTATTAGAGAGGAACAACATCCTGATTGGGTGGCTAATATTGTTCCTGTTCTTAAAAAGACTGGCAAGATCAGAGTATGCATAGACTTTCGCGATCTCAATACGGCATGTCCTAAAGACGAATTCCTTCTACCAATCACTGATGTCATGGTTGATAATACCTGTGGATTTGAACGAATGTCATTCATGGACGGGTATTCTGGATATAATCAGATCAAAATGTTCCCAGAAGACGAGAAGCACACTTCTTTCAGAACGTCGATTGGTACATACTGTTATACAGTTATGTCATTCGGTCTCAAGAATGCAGGAGCAACTTATCAACGAGCTATGAGCACTATATTCCGTGAACATTTGCGGAAAATAGTCGAATGCTATGTTGATGATATTGCAGTCAAAAGTCGACAAAAGGAGGATCATATCCAAGATTTGAAGACTATATTTGATCTAATGCGTAAGCATCAATTAAAGATGAACCCTACTAAGTCCTTCTTAGGCGTCTCTAGTGGTAAATTTCTCGGCTTCATCATTACCTCTAAGGGTATACACGTGGATCCCGAGAAGATCAAAGCCATCCATCCAAGAGATGCGTCCTCCACGCACCTTAAAAGAGCTACGAGGATTTCAAGAAAGAATCACTTATATCAGGAGATTTATCTCTAATTTATCAGGACGGTGCAGACCATTCAACAAACTTATGAAGAAAGGTGTCTCTTTTGTCTGGAATGATGAATGTCAGAAAGCATTCGATGATATAAAACAATATCTGATGAGCCCTCCAGTATTGGTACCTCCCATCTCAGGAATACCGTTCCTCCTCTATACTCGAGCAATGAGTCATTCATTGGGTGCATTACTCGCTCAAAAGAATCAAAATAGCCATGAACAGGCCATTTATTATCTCAGCCGTACTATGACCGGAGCTGAACCTCGATATTCACCGGTTGAAAAAGAATGTCTAGCCTTGATGTTTGCTGTCCAAAAGACACGTCATTATATCATTGGCCAGACTATTCATGTCATCTCCAGGATCAATCCTATACGGATCATGATGAAGAAACCCAGTGTTTTGAATTCTCGATTGGCTAACTGGGGAATCCTACTTGCTCAGTATGATATACACTATATTCCTCAGAAATCAGTCAAGGGACAAGCTTTAGCTGATTTTCTGGCTGCTCACTCAATTCCAGAAAATTCAAAACTCTATGATGAAATCCCAGATGAAGTCCTAGATTCAAATCAAATTGCGGAAGAAGATTCTACTTGGCGTCTATTCTTTGATGGAGCATCAAGAATTGGTCCTAATGGCGATATTGTTGCTGGAGTTGGAATTGTTCTTGTATCGCCAGAAGGTCTTGCCATCCAAAGAGCTTATTCTCTCGATCAGCCGTGTTCAAACAATGTAGCCGAGTACAACGCATTGCTTATTAGTCTTCAACTCACTAAACATCTGAATATTCAACATTTGGAGGCGTATGGAGACTCTAAACTTATTGTCAATCAGATCAGGGGTACTTATGAAGTTCGCCATCAAGATCTGGTTCCTTATCATAGAGTGGCCATATATATGGCCTCATCATTTAAGGAATTCTTCATTGAACATGTTAGGCGAGCATGTAACACAGAAGCTGATGCCCTTGCTAATCTTGCAGCGGTGCTGGCTATCCCAATCAGACGGCAACAAATGATTGTTGTTCATAGTCGAGAATTATTTCATCTTGAAAATAACCTGACTCTAGGACTTCCAGTTGACATTGAAGAATCAACATCTCATGACGTCAACACAACAAGAGGATTTGGATTTAGTCGTAAATCGATATCATCTTCATCCGATTCCAGCATGGAATTCATCTTCAGTAACTCGACTGAGAATCAGAATATGGATAAAGATTGGAGACTTCCTTTCTTAGATCTTGTATTATATGATATTCTTCCGGATGATCCGAGTGAGGCAGTATCTATCAGACGACGATCACTCAGATTCTATTACAATCATACAACAAAGACCTTATATCGTCGAGCTTATGATGGTTTACTCCTTCGGTGTGCCGGTGATGAAGCCCAACAAGTTATTTGTGAAGCACATGATGGAATTTGTGGAGCGCATCAACCTGGGCCAAAACTTCAAGACCGTATTCGACGAATGGGTTATTATTGGCCAACTATGGTATCAGATGCCATTGAATATGCAAGGAAATGCAAAGCTTGCCAAATCCATGCGGATTTTATACATCAACCTTCGGAATTTCTACATCCGACGGCAACATCATGGCCCTTCGAAGCTTGGGGTATGGACATTGTCGGCCCGATCAATCCACCGTCATCTAAAGGTCATCGGTTCATTCTCGCAATAACCGATTACTTCTCCAAATGGGCCGAAGCTATTCCTTTATCTGAAGTTAAGACGTCTAATGTCATCAGCTTTATTAAGCACCACGTCATTTACAGATTTGGTGTTCCTCGACGCATTGTTCATGATAACAGACCACAGTTCGTCAGCCAGAAATTTACTCGATTCTGTGACGATCACCGGATCAATAATGTTGCTTCTACCGCATATAATCCAGCAGCTAACGGATTGCAACAAGACTATCATCAAACTCCTAAAGAAGTTTGTCTCCACTAACAAACGTAATTGGAGTGACAAGCTCGGGGAATGCTTGTGGGCTTATCGCACTACAGTCCGTAATGCTACTAAGTGTACACCTTTCTCTCTGGTGTACGGATCTGAGGCTGTTCTCCCATTAGAGATTCAAATTCCTTCTTTAAGGATAGCAATCGCTAATGAACTTACTGCTGAAAATAATGATCGTCTTCGACTTCAAGAATTGGAGGCTCTGGATGAAAAACGGTTATCTGCTCAACAGAATATTGAATTCTATCAAGCTAGAATTTCAAGGGCTTTTAACAAGAAAGTCAGAATTCGAACATTTCTGAAAGGAGAACTTGTGCTTACTGTCAGACGCCCGATGACTATGACACACATGAGTAAGGGCAAGTTTGATGCAAAATGGGAAGGTCCATTCATTGTCAATAAGATCTTTTCTAATGGGGCTTATCAACTCACTACTCTAGATAGTAAAGCCACTATGATGCCCATCAACGGCAAATTCTTGAAGAAGTACTACGTCTGATATTTCTATCAAGATTGTCCTCCCATCACTCTCCAGCTGTTTCATTGTTCTTTCCGAAGAATCATTCTGATATCTATTATCCCCAGTGGAGATAGGTATTCTACTTTGTATCGTTTTCTCAACAAATTTGATATCCAGAAAATCATGTCCACATTACCTCTGAATTTTCTATCTCAATATCATATTTATGAAAATGATATTTAGTCTTTCTGGTTTCTGAGTCAAAAGATCAATGAATAAAGGCAAAAATATAAAGTGGGAAGGATATATCGTAAACAAAGTTTCCTTAAACGGAGTTTATTTGAGACAAATCCCTCAAGAAAAAAAAAGAGTACATCATCATGGAAGATCACTGTGATCCCTTTCATATTTGGGACGAGGACCACATACATAATCAGCAAAAGAATTGAATACATCTTTTCCTGACCGCACCAAGAATTGACAGGCATCCAGCCTCATTGCTTCTTCTTCTTCGATTTCTCCTGGTTCGACCAGGAAGTCTAGGATATCTTTTGGCGGCTTGGGAGTAGACGAGCTTTCGCCCATTTCCTTCTTCTGCGGAGGTGGATGTTCTTTAACACCTTCAGTAGCTTCAAGGGCGACTTCAGCCTTCTTTATGTTCTCTTCAAAAGACATTGTGGATAAAATGTGATCCTTCTATTAAAATATATGCTCTATTTATAGGCATATGGTTACAAGGATCGAAGGGACGTATTCTTTCCCGATATTCAGTTCATCCATTCATTTCTCACATTCATCCGACGTTTCACATGTTCATTAATACTTGACGGTTCGTCTGTTCATTTATTACATTCACTCGACAGTTCATCTGTTCATCGTTTCTTAACGGTTCATCCGTTCATAATCTTCTATCAGTTCATTAAGTGGCGATTCATTATTTATCATGTTTTCATAACCTCTGAATCAATTCCGAATCTGCTTACTCATTTGTCATATTTTGACCTCTGCATAGAAATCAATCTATTTTCTTTCGAGTTCCTATATATTATCATGTCCATAATACCTCTGATAATATCATATACTCTAAAAATAGAAAAGATGATTTTATTGTCTATCATGTCCACAATTCATCTACAAATACAAATCATTGAAGCATAGAAGAAGTGTCATTTCCATTCCCATTTCACCACAAAAAGTCTATTACATTTTCTTAGACTTTTCTACAAATCATAATGGAAATCTATTACAAATCTTGGATTTTCATTCTATGTACAACTGAGATCTATTTCTTCTTGGATCTTCTCTGGCAATCTCGTTGTTTGTGGCAATTCCTGGGTGTCCAGCAGGAATCAAACTCTGGTCTTATCTCTCAGACGAGAGGAGAACCACAGAGTAGGGCAACACGAAAACGTGTTGCTGCCAATACAACTGGTGGATGGGGGTAACCTCTCAAGGAAGACAGAAATGTATCCAAACCTTGGGATACAATTCCTGGTTCTGCCTTGAAAGGAACTCTACTACCCGATTTCTCGGTAGTAGAGTTAACTCCACCATCCAACTCTCATGTATAAAGGCTCTTTCTACCATCTAAGGAAGACCCTTCTATCTCACGAAGAGTTCTGAGTTGTCTGATTTATGCGTCAAAAGCGTATGAGCTTCCTAATGTAGATGTCAGAAGAACATTGTCCACAGCATCCACATCACCAATGCCAGTTCTGAAGAAGGTTTTCAGCCAAAATTCTGTAAGAAATAGTAAAGAAAAATCAGTCAACAGAAACTGTCCAAGCAAAGACAGATGCATTCTGTTTATTTCAGGAAGATAAATTTGTCCTTAGCAAACAAAAAAAATATTCGATGCGTGTATATTGAACTTACCGCTGAGTTTGCTGCTAAGGATTGACAGATCCATATCTGGTAGCGTGCACAGAGATTTGACATCAGACAACATGGCTTTCCTATTTTCTTCTCATAGAAAATTCATTCTCAGAAGAGAGGAAGAAGAATGGGAAGATGAGTTTGCGTGGAGTTCATCCATCTATTTAAAGGGTCAAGTGCAGGTCTATTCTTGGAAAAGATCCGCATAAATAGCGCTCGTAAATTGTGGAATGAGTGTCACGTGTACTTCGGGAGACCGTGCAACATTGGAAACAGTCAAAGAGTGCTAATTAATATTCTTCATTAAAAGGCACGCAGATCAAACACAAAAGTTGTACTTCATTCTTTAAACAGGCACTGATGGCCTTACAAAAAGACAAAAAAAAGTACAACAAAAGCGTAGAAAGTTACGCCCTATTTTCCAGAGCGGCTAAGTTTGATGCCTAACTCCTCTACGCTCTTAACTCCCAGGCGATGCAATAGAGTCTCGAGCATTTCACGCTTCTCCATAAGGCTCCGTCCATCAGAAGAAGACGAGCCATCCAATCCAAAGTAGCTCAAGAGATTCTTGGCTAGCTGCGTGGAGTCGTCCTTGAGCTCGATGACGACAGGTTCGGGTTCTTTGCCCCCAAAAGTGGGGTCACCATGGGAACAAAAGCCCAACTTGCGTGCTTCCTCTTCGGCTGCTTCCTTTGGGGTCATATTTTCGAGAGATAAATGTCAAAGCTGAGAATCTCTTCCTGTTTATATAACAGATCTCGTCGACAGTTCATATTCTACCATAAATTGGACGCAATCAGTCTCGAAGAACGAAGAGTCATTATGACATTTAATAAGTTCATTTGGATGTTTTCAAAGAACTTCGAAGTCTTTTCGACTTCCGAAAAATTTTGGAGCCATCTCAGCGTGACTTTAACTCATTTCATCATCTCTATTTCGAAGTATTTCGAAAAATATTTTATCATTTTTCGAAAACTTTGAAGGGGGTTTTGTAGGCCTCAAAAATGAAGTCACGCTGAGTTGATCAGAACAAGTCACGCAGAGTGATCCGAGAAGCAGCACAAAAGATACGCTAAGTTCTGCCTGTCCATCTCCTTTAGAAATCACGCAGAGACAGCTCAGCCATATGTCAGAATCATAATGACTGACAACACAGCAGTCGAGAAACGTCTCCTCGTATGCCACGTATGCACAGAACTCGAGAGATCATCGCCGTCTTTTGCGTGATTTTTGAAATCTTCCTTAGCAAGACTCACTCTTCACCAAGTTGGCGTGACTTTGGGTCTTATCTTCATTTAATGCGGCTGACAATATAATCAATGTCAGAGATTTTGTGTCAGACGAAGCATGCCAAATCAAGACAGCTGGCGGTTGGCGTGGATTCTGAACCTTCTCCTTCCTCAAGTTTGCGTAGATTTTTGAGTTATTCTTCTCAAAGCCTGCGTGAATTCTGAAGTATTCTTCTTCAAAGCTTGCGTGGATTTCGCCTTCAACGAGTCTGCGTCAACGAAACTGCGTGGATTTTTGCCTTCAGCAAGACAGCGTGGATTTCATTTCAACTGGAGTACGTGGCAGCCATGCCACCGATCTCTCTCGTGTGCCCAGTAACTTGCACACGACCCATGCACTAATGCCATGTGTCCAACAGTTACGGGCCACGTCCAGTAACTACTCACTAACCCTGCATGTATTTAGAGTCTGCGTGACTTTTCAAATGCACCAGTGGTGAGGTAGTTATCTTTTCAGTTATTATTTTGACTCTATAAATAGAGTTCTTTTTTTTTATTTATTGTACAGATACATTGATATCTACTATCAAAATTTTGAGAGCTTTTCTTCTTCATATAGTCCAAGGGATAAAGCGATCGTCTTCTAGATCGGATTCCTACAGTTGTAATTTTCCCAGAAACACAACAAATAAAGAGAATTTCTTTATGGAAAACACATACCACCCTCAGATGGACGGACAGTCAGAGAGGACTATTCAGACACTCGAGGACATGTTGCGGACTTGTGTTTTGGATTTCGGAGGATCCTGGAAGGATCACCTGCACTTAGTGGAGTTTGCATACAACAACAGTTTTCAGGCCAGCATTGAGATGTCCCCATTCGAGGTACTGTACGGGCGTCGATGTCGTACACCCTTGTCTTGGAATGATGTTGGAGAGCGAGCTTCATTGGGACCTGAGATGGTTATAGATGTAGCCGAGAAGGTGAAGCTCATCAGAGACCGGATTCACGTGGCACAGGACAGACATCGGCACTGGGCCGATAGCCACCGCAGACCTTTGGAGTTTGAGGTACAGATTAGAGATAGGATTAGAATTAGGAGTTGTTTTATTTGTGATTCTGTTTGATCATGTTTGAATATATTAGTAATTGAGACCTTGTTTGTGATTAGGTTGGAGATCTGGTTTTCTTGAAGATATCTTCGATACATGGTACGATAAATTTTGGTTGAGATGGAAAGCTTAGCCCGTACTTCATCGGACCTTTCGTGATCAGCGGGAGAGTCGATGACGTGGCTTACATGCTAGACTTGCCACCTGTACTAGTAGAAGTCCATAACGTATTCCATGTGTTGCAGATGAGATATTATATGGCAGATCCTAGCCATGTACTCGATCACTCAGAGATTGTGGCGGGACCTACTCTTAGCTATCCAGAGCAGCCCGTGGAGATTCTGGATCGATGAGAGAAGGTTTTGAGAAACCAGGTGATACCCTTGGTTCGTATCGCATGGAGGCATCATTCTCCAGGAGAGTTTATCTGGGAGCGGGAGGATGAGATGTGCGAACGATACCCATATCTTTTTGGACCTTGAGGTATGATTGTCTATCCTTCTCACCAGTTCAGTTTCGCCTTTCAATTTTGAGGACAAAATTCTTTAAGGAGGGTAGATTTATCACTACCACATTTTAGTCTTGATGGTATTTTGGTCATTTTAATTTTTGTGAATTATTTTATTAATTATTACATTGGTGTTGTGATTTTTGAATTTTACTAGTTATGACTTTGGAGACCAGCCTAGAGTTTGACTTTGACTTTAGTGACTTAGTTGGCATGGTGTGGGACCCTAATGTGACTTAAGTTAGACTTAGTTGACTTGGGTATGGCTAAGGTTCATGAGAGGATTGGGAGAAATAGGTATTTTGGACTTATAGCTAAGGGGTTGTTCTAGCTAGCTTATGAACTTAGGCTTAAGCCCATTTACATGAAACCCTAACCCTAGACCCCTACATGACCGGCCACCATAGCCTATTCCTAACCTAAATTCAGACTATTTAATGTCTCCTCACACACACTTGCCTCTTTTAGAAACTTCCCTTGAAGAAAACCCTAATTTCCTTCCTCTTTCATTATTTCTCCACCAAATTGATCCCAACCTTTTGCATTGGGATCTAAATTTGGAGTAGAAGGAGAAGGAGGCTAGCTTGCAAGGAGGAGAGCTCATTGGGACATAACTTGAGGTATGAGACTTTACAATTTGGGGCTTTTTGTTGGAGATTGGATCCCTATAGTTAATTCCTACAAATTTCCCTAAAACCCTAATTTTATTCCATAGATGCATCCATCTAGGTGTCCCCTAGCTGTAGGAAAATTTCAATGGAAATTTGTATCAATTTTGTGTCCGTATCGGACACGTATCATAGCTTGTATGTAGGTGTTTGTTGAAATACCCAAGAGAGATTTTATTTCTATTTTTCCAAAACTATTTGAACAAATTTGTAGATCTATGTGTATACTTTAATTTTCATAAAGGAATGTATATGTTTTCGTGTCTGTGTCATGTCCACGAGCAACAGGACACGCTCGCGCGCGTGTCGTACCCATGCTCTGCTGTTCGGGTTCTCTGTGGGACACAACACAGCACTTGGGGACATTAAACATGGTGTACGGCTAAGGCTAGTGACTGACACGACACCCTTAAAGTGTCAAGTCATATCGTGTCGAGTCGGACACGTGCTAGCCACTGCATTGAACCACACATGCACACACACGTGGAAACCCCCAACTGATACGTGCACTGTGTCAAGCCTACACGGGTCGTAGGGTTGTGTCAGGCTACTGTACATGTAGTACTACATCCCCTCTACCCTCTGACGTGAGCACGTGACACGAAGTATCGTATATCTTGTCCACGATGGCACGAACCCACTGCACGATGATTCTGGTACACAGTGTCCACTCTGTGTGTTTGATTTAATTTAGACACGTTCGTGTCCACTTGGTAGGACACGAATACCCCACCTAGACACATGCACATGTGTGACACCTGTACACACACTGATTTGGTGTTTAATTGATTTTTATTCGAATTTGGGTATATTGATATTGGGGCTGATATGAAATCGGGTAAATATTTGAAAACTGGATTTGTGATTTAAAATGTTTGATTCAATGATAATGTTAGATGATAACATGATTGATAGATGATGATTCATATTTAGGTTGTATGTGTGGGTTTCATTTTGCTATATTGGTTGATTTCGAATGTCTGATACTTAACTGGGTATTGGTTTTCTTTTCATAACTGTGATAACCGAGTTTGATCTCTGTTTATGTATCCTGAGTTTAGTTCCATGTTACATACCCTAAAAACTGAGAACATGTTATCCTAGAATTTGTGAATAACCCCTTTGTTACTGTTGTACACTGTTTGTATAACCACATTGCCTAAACTGAATGAGGATATAGCCTAGGGTTATACCTATATGTATATGTGTTGATTGAATGAGATAACATGGTGCCATTTTTTCTGAGAACATATATATTACTGCTGTACAAATCTGAGAACACTCCATGCCACTCCCATCTATATTTACACACACACACACATATATTTACTATTACACTAAAACCTGAAACGTGATAACCCATGTTCACTTTTATTTACTAAATACCTGATACACACACACACCCATGCCACTCCCATCTATATTTACACACACACACACATATATATCAATGTTTAACTAAAACCTGATTTATTGCTATACTAAAACCTGACACGCATATACAATCTGTCACATTAAGCACTGATACACACACACAGTTAACACACACACATTCTCATTTTTGACTGGAAACTGTCACACACACACTATACACCATCTCACTCTCTATCTCTCTAATATATATATGTAATATAATGTATGTATATAGATAGGATGGTATATGTATACATGTTAGCCTAGTATCCTAGGGTATATTCACCTATACATGATAGCCTACATATAAATTCCTATATGTATGCCTATATACATTGAGTATATATGTATCTATATATGTAATGTGTGTTGATGACTTGTGTAGCTTGAAATTGTATGCGAGTGCTAGCCTAGGCTTGGTTAGGCTTAGTGAGGCTTGATTGGACTCGGCTTGACCTAGTTCGACTAGTGTAGTTGACTAAAGTTGACCAGAGTTGACCAAGAGTTGACTTTGGCCTAGATGACCTAGAAATCATATAGAATGCATTGTAATCTTTAATATTACCATTCTGGACATGTTGTGACCTGTGTTGATCTGTTTAGGACTCATCTACTCTATTTGGACATATATATTCATTGGATACTCAGGATACCAGGCGAGTACATTCTCTAGATTACTTTACTTGATGTTGTCACGTTGTTAACACGGATTGGTACTATATGGATCCCTTCATGAGATGTTATCTCCCTCGGGAGCATCGGGTTACGGTATGTCATGTTTGTTTCACTTTCATCATGTACTTCGGTGCTTTCACCATTCATGTGCACTCTTTTGATTCATGTACTCTCATATTCACAGAGCCCCCATGTATACATTTATGTGCACCCATTTATTGTCCTTCATGTGATATCATGTGCAATAACATAACTTATCTGGATCCTCGTGTATTGATTGGGGTACGGAGGAGTATATAAATAGTCATGTAAACAATTCCAAAGTAGTGTAATCATGTGCAAACTCTTTAGTATACTCTTGTGCAAATTCAAGCCATTCACATGTCTATCTTGTACTCTACATCACTAGCTACTGTTAGCTCTTTACTTATAGTAGATATTTCTTTACAGTCATCTCTTTTACTTCATATATTCTCTAGCGTTTTATGTATCTTACTCTATAGCATATTTATATATCCTGTCATATTATGAACTACGTGAGATGTATTGTGCTCGTTCCTGTCCTGACTAGACCTGTTGAAATATTACAGATGACATTGAGGAGTTCTGTCCTATATATTATAGAGCAGGCCTAGATGACACCTGTGAGCTGGACTCCCAGGAGGACCCAGCCCTTGCAGAGGACATTACTCCAGTAGTCTAGGCTAGTTAGCTAGACTAGTTATCTTACTTATTATTTTGTCTTATTTTGGATACATTTTGTACTTATTTTGGAATTTTGTTATTCTGGATGTTGTGGAGATGCTATCTTAGACTCTTAGATTTCTTCTCTTATTGTATTTCATTTGGCGACTTTCATATCTATCTATCTTATCGTACTTTATACCTTAGCTGTGATTGAGTTGTACATTTCTATATTGTCCTCCATTCGGAGCGTATGCATTGTACAGGTACCTTATAATTGTTAGATATATGTGACCTAGGACAGCGTTCTACCGCCGACACTGCGGCGTAGGCTGGACGTACCCACTTTTTCTGCTCCTACACTGGGTACGGGTCGTGACATGCGTCACGACGGACCACTATCAAGAATTATCATGTCAAGTTGCTTGTCAAGAGTGCACCACAATGGGTAACTATCTAAGATTTTCATATCATGTTAGGTCATTTAGCCATGTCGTTCTCATATAAAGGGTACTTGTATGCTAAGAATTTACTTGACCAAGAGTGCACCACGATGGGCCACTGAAGGAGTTATCAGAGAGGGTATATGCCATACTGAGATCGTGTTCAAGCTCAAAGTACGCACGTGGCACAGATAATAATATTATACGAGGCTATCATCGGGGTATGCCCATCAAGATCAAAGGGGCAAATAGGGTGTCAGGGATAGCATGCGCCTAAGGCCAACATGGTCTATGAAGAGCATGTGCGAAAGGATGGCACACACTGGGAGTAGCATGCTCCTAAGCAAGGCATGCGCCCAAGACTAGGTGTCTAGGGCCGTGTGCCATAAGTCATGCGCCCACGGCTATGCGCCTGAGGCTATGCGCCTAGGACATGTCGCATCATTGAGAGTCATGGGTTTTGGGAAGGCATGCACCAAAAGCTATGCACCTATGACTATGCGCCCATATGCATACGCCTATATGCATGCGCCCACAGGGTGGAGTCAGGGTGTACTTGGAAGAAATCAAGAGACTAACCTCCAAGGCAAAGTGGGCGCATAAGGAAAGCTATGCGCCCAAGTAGAGGAGACATGGAAGACTTGGGCGTATATAGATGGCTATGCGCCCAAAGAAGAAGTGTTGTGGGCACATAACAAGCTATGCTCCCAGCACTGTTTTTCTTTCCCAAATCCGAGGACAAGTGTTCATGAACCCATGAACTTCCTAAGTCTATAAATTACTCAAAACAAATCAAAATTCAGGTTTTCAAGGGTCTAATTTGAGTAAAATCAAATTCTCTACAACATGGAACAATCAAAACTTATAAATAATGAAGTTTGAGAGATTAAAACCCAAGAAAACTAAGATTTGCATAAACTTAGATCTACAAGAAATCATTCTCCAAACCCAAATATGGTAAGTACTAAATAGTCTTAGGAGTTTATAGGGAAGACAATGGAACAACAAAAATGGAGTTCCTCCATAATGCCAGTTGCACTTGCTTAAGCTCTTCTAGGTTGGTGGGAGAGTAATGGAGGAAGAAGAATAAGTAATGAATGAAGAGAAAGGAAAAAAAAGGGGTGGTTGGGATTTAAAGGGGGAGGGTTTATCATGATAAACCAAGCCCAATCAAACCAAGCCAAACCAAAATAAATCGAGCCAAGTCATGACCAACCAAGACTAGGCTAGCAAGTCAAGTCCAACTACGGGTCACCTGACAAACGTCAGAGATCTCGTATACGCATACGAAAATACATATAACGGGAAACGGGAGTGACATTTGAGGCGCACGGGCGCATTGAAGACTGGACTTATACGAGACATAATGTATGAACATCGCCTATCCGAAGCTTCTGCTAGTCTACTCAAATTGTATTGAGAGATGAGAGAGAGCAGAGTGACTTATAATGTGGGAAGAGTGAGCTTGAGTGATTGTAATCTTTCGTGCCACAATTGTAATCTTTGTTTCAATATCAAAAAAGATCATTTTGAATGACCTGTGTTTTGTATTTAATTTTCTACTGTTGTTATTCAATATTTTAGCTTGGGACTTCTGTGCGACGACCCCATCGCTTAGCCTATAATCGGCCGTTATGGACCTGCCTTGCGTGAGCACAATATAGGCTCACGCAGCATCACGCCTTAGCGAGGACGATCGCTCCTACGAGAGCGGGGCGTGACAAGCTAGGTTTCTAATATAGTGGCATTTCTGTTAATTTAAAATTTATAATATTATTGAAACTAATATTAATACTAAAATTTAAATTAGTTTTTGATTTAACATTTAAACTTAGATTTAATTCATAACTTAAACGTAGTTAAAGTTAAAATTCTATTTTTTTAATTTACAATCTATATTATTATTGGAACTAACATTAATATTAAATCTACAGTGGCATTTCTGTTAATTTAAAATTTATAATATAATTGAAACTAATATTAATACAGTGGCATTACTGTTATTTCCAAATAGTCTTTTCCTTGTTCGGTCACACCCCTCCACGAGCGGGTTACAACTCCAAAATGAGCGAGAGCTATTTCCAAAGAAAAGAACCCATCCGGCTAGAGAGAAATAAATAAGAGAAGAAGAAGAGTCACAATGGAGAGGAGCAAGAGGAGGATCAACTGCAGCGGATGTGCCGTCATCCCTACGGAGATTCTTTCGATGATACTGGTATTGTCGGAGATGCCAGCGGACGAGGCCATGTGCAACGTGGCTCCAGTTTGTCGTTCGTGGTGGAATGCGCTCAACGGTCCCTTAGACTATTGGTCTAACGTGGACTTGGAACAGTCTTGCCAGAGGGCCCAGCGAACCGCTAAGATTAGTTTGACCGTAAAGAAGCTCATGGCTCGCAGTGGGGGATATCAACTGTCCTTCTCCGCGTACAAGCTCGACGAAGCAGCCTTCCCTTTTGCATGTTTAAGGCCTGTGCAAAATTTAATTTTGTCTTATTCTAATACTTAATTTTTTTATTACAAAATTTTACGTATACTTTGTTAATTTCTATTGATGTTTTTCCTTTTTTATAATACAGTAGAAAATTTCTAACGGTGCTGCGCATTCCGAAGTGCGACGTGAGTGATGAAACTTTCGTGAGACACTTGGAGTTTCTTCCGGTACTGGAAGAACTCGACATTAGCTATTGCCTCTATATCACGTTGACTGGAATATTTTTTGTCGGCAAGTATTGCCACAATTTGGTCAAGCTGAGGAGGAACATGCCCCCTCCATATTTCATGGTCAGAAATAGATTCGTGCTGAACACGTTGAATGAGACGGAGGGAAAGGCCGTGACCGATTCGATGCCGCGTCTCGAGCACCCAGAGATAGGCTCAGGCATGTTCAATGGAGACACGCTGTGATCTATCATATGAAACTGCAAGGGTCTTCGCGTGCTTGACATACGTGGGTGCTTCAACGTGCACTTCAACGATAACCTCAGGAAAATTTGTGATTTAATATAGACGTTTAAACGCCCCTTTGATGATGTAATCCCAGGGGAACGTGGATACGAGATGTATAGTGATTTAGATATCATCAATCAGTCCAGGGGTGAATGGTTCTTCTGACATTAGCATGCATGCATGCATTTCTTTGTATTTTTCATATTTATATGATATCAGTATCTTAACATTAATACAATATCTCAGTGTAATCATATCCAAGAGATTTCGACATTTCCCCACACAGTGATAATATTTTACCTTCTTCAAGATGAATTTTGGCGGTAAAAATTCTACTCATATTTACGGTATCAGTGCCATTCACCATAATTAATGGTGATCGATAGACATTTATACAAGAAGAGTGGCCCGGGGAAGATACGAAAAAATTGGTTCTTTTCACAACCTTTTAAAATCTATTTATACAGCCAATAAGCTAAACTATTCATCTTCACCAGCCTTAAAAACCAATTTTTATAGATTAATCATAATTAATGATTAATCATACTCAGATTTTTTTGTGTATTAGAACAAATTAAATTTGATTATAATTAGAATTCTTAATTTTTATAATATTAGGTTGTTAATTTGATTTGCATTACATTAAATCTTTACATAGATCAGACTCTAAATAATAAATTAGGGTTAATATTTTGTATATATTTGAAAATTCCCCATCCTAAATATACCATACTTTGTTAAAAGCAAGGAGAATAGCCATTCTCCATGTTAAAACCACGGAGAATGGTCATTCTCGGTGTTAGAAGCACGGAGAATAGCCATTCTCCGTGTTAGAAGCACGGGAAATGGACATTCTCTGTGTTAGAAGCACGGAGAATGGCCATTACACGTCCCAAATTGTTCCATACTAAGTTAAAAACATATAATAGCACCCAAAAAATGATAACAATAGAAAAATTCTACAGAACCCACAAACGAGACTCGAACCTAGGCCTTCCATGTAAAATCCAAACAGCTCAACCAACTAAGCTGGGACTTACATTTGATAAAAATTGACACCTCAAAAATTATAATCCCTAATGGAATAAGAAGAGTCGGTTAGGAACGTGTATATATATACATAGGGGTCCCCATTCATTTGGGTAGGTTGCACATTTAATATGGGTCCAAAAAAATCTTTTGGTTGGGAATCATGGCCAGAGTCTTCTTTCCATCGTCGTCTAGCCTCTCCGCATGGAGCACCCTTTGTGCCACTCCAGCCCATGACTGGCTGGCAGAGGCTGCAGACTTCCTGACCTCCTGCGGGTTGTCACTGGAGGTCATTGTTCGACCTCTTGATCCGGCGCCCAACTTTGACCTGTTGCTGATCACTCCGGAGGAACGGGATTCTCTAGAGAAGAGGGGAGGGTTACGCCGTCTATGCCATAGGGCGGTGTACGCACCCTGTAGGACTTTGCGGAGGTCCTCCAGGAGGCTAGTGAGGGGTCTACGTAGACCTCTTCTTTTTATATTTTTTTAGTTTTTTACAGTTTTTTGACTCCTCTTGTATCCTTCGCCGAAGAATGTTCAGAAGAAGAAGCTGGGATTTAATGCAATCTAATATTTTGTTAACTTAATTTGGTTTCGGCTACAAGCGACTAACTATTTTATCTATTTTTTAATTAACAAATCGTGTTACGTCAAATCCATATATCTGTGACGATATCCCCATCAATGACTTGTTACGTCATATAATTGATTATGCTGCCAGCATCAAGTTCTTGCCGTCAAATCCATCTTAAATATGATTACAAAGTAAACTAGAGGACAACTTTGAGTATTTTAATTTTACTCTTTCCAAGTACATAGTCTTGTTAGCAAGTCATCAAACGAGAAAAATTCGGGATGGCAAAAATACGAGTATAGATCGGCTCAATGCAAAAAAAAATACGTTCAAAAATTCAATCAAATATTCAAAAAATGGAAATTTTGAGATTAAAAACTTCACATTCTTAAATATGTTGTCAAATTTCGTTAATTAAATATGTTTCCACCACATTTTTGTGCCAAATTTTTCAATAATTTATACAGAACACGTTTAAAACTTCGTATGCTTAAAGTTTATGTATTAATTTTACGTAGATATATGCTAGTAATAATAGTAATAAATTTAATTTTGGAAAGTAGTTTTTAAATTAGGGTCTCAGAATCCCAAAGGTTGGTGCTCTTATAAAGTTTAAGACTCAAAACTACTCAAAGGTTTCCACTTCCCAAGGTCATATAAGACGGTCGAATTTTCTCTCTTCTTCTCTCAAACCCTCTTCCTTCTCCCATACCCTCTCCAAATACTCCCCCAAACGACTGTTTAAAATTATTAAAATATCGCCGAAGAAACAACGACCATCTTCGAAGGGGAAGAATCCACAATGGGATGCGATACATGCTAGAAGGGCAGAACTTGCAAGGGCAGCAAAAGCCAAGATTATGGTTACTAGGGCAGAGGCCGAAAGGGCAGAGGCAGAAGCAGCGACGGCGACAGCAACGACGAAAGCGGTGACAGCAGCCAAGCCAGCTACAAAAAAGGCAAAAAAACTCATTGCTCGATAAAGACCGAAAAATCTATCTTCGATACAGAGTCGTCGGAAGACTCAACTTATAAAGATCGAAGGCGTACTCAAGTAAAGGCTAAGGTGGCAACGGATACAGAGTCATCAGCGTACTCTGAGGATCTTGAATCCTCATCAGAAGAGGAAGATGAAGAGGAAGTGCAATCATCAAATAAGTCCCAGGTTGGAAAGGAGGTAAATTTTTGTACTGACTCTAAATCTAAGAAGACTTACAATAAATATTTCAAAAAAAGGCTTTTATGCCTGAAAGATCAATTAAGATGGATGATGTCGAAGACAAAGCTTTCCTGGATATAATGAAATTCTATCAGTTGGAGAAACTGAACAAATCCTGTCTTGAGAAAATCTTCCAAACAATAGTAAGAGAATTTTACTCAAATCTTTTGGCTGAAATTAAACAAAAAGAAGAGAATCAACAACTGGTATTTCTGAGAGGAAAACTGATTAGGGTAAATGTTGTTGTCATCAACGAATTTTATGGATTTGATCCAATTCCTGAGTTTGATATGAAAGATATTGATAATGTTTCCATGAGGGATGCAATTTATGATATTATAGGTGTATCAGTGGGTGCCAAGACCCCTCAAAATGGATACAAAGATCAATAAAAAACTTTGTATAAATTGTTGCATGCCTATGTATCTCAAACACTCAACCCTACTAGACATGAGTTTTCCATCCATCTTGAGAGAGTAAAATTTCTTTCTGATATGGGGAAAAAAAGGATGGATATAGGTTCTTACATGTTCAGTAGAATGATGCATCTCGTGGGAAAACCAACTACAAGGATAGCTCTCCCTTTCGGAGGATTTGTATGCTCAATGGCTAGTAAATATTTTGTCCCAAGCTTAGCAGGGGATGTTTATATTAAAAATAAAGGCCCCGTGAGAAAACTAACCTTCACTCGAATGTTTGGAAAATGGACAGCAGCAGCAAGCAAACTATCAACACCTGAAAAACCATCAACTTATGGAATCCCAAACACTAAGGATAGGGTTAATGATCTGTATAATTTTGTTGCTGCAAACTTTGAGAATGTCTTCAAAAAGATGAAGACTATATCCGACAACCAGAAATTGATTTTGGATAAGATTAAACAAATAGAGGTTGAATTTGCTGACGAAGAATAAGATTTTCCTTCCCACATGAAAAAGGTAAATGGGACTAGCCCAAACTGGTGCTACTTTGTATTTTTTTCTCTTATTCTACTACTCTTGATGATTCCGTAATCTAATATACACATTTGCTTGCTAATTGTATATACTTGTTAAAAGCACGGAGAATGACCATTCTCCATGTTAAAAGAACGGAGAATGGCCATTCTCCGTGTTAAAAGCAAGGAGAATATTCATTCTCCGTCCAAAATGTACCATACATTGTTAACGTAAAAATTTAAATATACTTTGGTAAATGATATTTTTTTAAAAATACTGTAAATATTAGAAA
>JANAVB010041820.1:5118609-5161109 GCA_029216955.1 Iris pallida | reverse complement strand
TTATAGATTTTGTTAATTTAATAGAACTCCTGTTAGTTTATGTACTTCCCTCCAATCTTGACTGGATAACCATATTTTTAGGAGTTGTCATGTCCCACATTCTTGGACTACATGACGATGCTAGCTGAGACAGATCTTGATGTTCTATTTACCGTGAGTTGACTCCTGGGAGCTCTAGTCATTATTCCTTATTTAGATTTGTGTTTCGTTATTAGATTTTTCTTTAATAAATTCTTGATATATATGATCATTTGTAGATTCTGGATGATCTAGTGTTACTATTTTCTTTTTTATTCATATATGCCTTAGTCGTATGTGATTTGAGTACATGTTGTTATTGTATATTATAAATATTGTAGATATTTATTGGGTACTTGATACCGTTATACATCGACTACGTTGTAGGCTAGGCGTAGCCCACGTACTCATACCCGAATATCTGGGTGCGGGTCGTTACAACTGACCAAACATTTTTTCCCATACTCGAGCATATGTAAAGATGCCCGCAAACGTGGGTCAATACATTGACATATACTGGCGAGCGGTGCTAGCCCAACTCATCTAAGAAAATAACTCTAAGTAATCATGTGATAAGAATATTATTAAAAGAGGTCTTTCTGGTGCCGTAGGGTCAATTAGCAGTTCATATCAGACATAAACTAAAGCTTGCATATTGTTCATAACTAAAACAATTGTAAATCATATATGTTAATCACCCCATGGTGAATCTTACCCATGGTCGTTTAACCATCCCTGTATTTGAATAATACTTACTCTGAATGCATAAGACATTATTAGAAATCAATATCATAATTTTCACCATTTTGGCGAATCTTACCAATAGTCGATATCCTTCCTTATAAATAGGTAATAACTTACTCTGCTTGCATAAGACATCATTAGTATATGACCTATCTATAAGCGGGTCACTGGACTATTACATCGGTGCCCCTTCGTGTGAGAGGTGCAAACTCCACCGAAGGTTCCGTTGCCTATATTTACGAAGTACTCTTCAGACCGGGTCGTACCGCCGCTGAAGGACTTGCCATACCCGATTCTTCTAGGCTAACACGATCCCAGTGCCCCGATGAGCGTTCGAGAAACTTATAAACCCTTGTGCCCAAGTTGTCTATGACCATGTAATTATATGCAACTTAGCTATAAAGAAAACATATAATACATGATAATGGAAACTAAACTAAATATGCTACCATCCTCATCAGTCTCGCCATATTTTCCTTGAGTCATAGCTTGCAATACCGGCTTTCCTAATCTATGTACTTATCTTACCCAGTCTAGGGTCTTAGTGTAATCAATATTCTATAACAGCATTGGTTAATAGAATGTGATTACTCAAACCTTCCCACATCTTTGGTACCATACATCCTTCAAGCCGTAGATTGATATATTCACCACCCAATTATTGTGACTTATCATCTGTGTTACAATACATTCTCGAGTCGTGGCTCGATATACTCATTGCCAAAGTATTTGGGATTTTGCTTCACCTGTCTGACATTTGTTGCAATAATGCACAATTCAATATTTGATTCATAACAGTTTACGGGACATGTGATTATTATTTAGCAACTCAACAAGTTATCATAACATACAATCATTTTTATTAAGTATTGAGCTAAAGGATCTTCGAAGGACCCACACTACTCACATAATCAAGATAGTTTTATGCCATGATCGTATAGCCTCAATAGCGATCCTTTCGCATATCCCCAAGTCCAACAAGGCTTCATTGAATCAACCAGCTATCAAAAAGCAGCGTGTAGAATGGAGTATTACATCATTAGCTTCATTCATTCATATATGTATAATTTGTGATATGAGTTAGATTGGAGCCCGAGTCGTTACTAGTAAGGCTAGATATACTTACTTGTAACGGTATCTGTAGGAACGAAACGTAAAATGATATACTCTACAGGGGTGAATGGAGTAGGCAGTGGAATATTAACAATTTAAAAAAGTTAGTAGCAAGATCACAGAAATATATCACATATATGAAAATGTAAAAGTAAAGAGCAGAGAGAAAACACAAACACGGCGATGTATACTGGTCTCCCTCTTGTGAGGACTAATCCAGTCGAGAGAACTCTACCTCCCGGTTGAAATCCACAATGAAAAATCGTAAGTTTTCATACGAAGTCCTTATAACTTCTACAGACGCGAGCTTTGATCCGAAGAACTTGACCAACTTCAATTATGAAGTGTCTTACTTCTTGTCAAGCCTCTTGATTACAATCACTTTGAACTTGTAGACCATACCATACTGGCAAATCGATTAGAGGATTGTAATTAGCTTGGGATTTAAAAATGAAAGCTTTGGAAGAATGTAGTAAGCTTAGAGAGAAGAGAAGAGAAAGTGAATTTATGTGTTGAAATGGTAGAAATTCTATTCTATTTATAAGATTTGTAACGGGAGAATTCGGGCGGAATTCGGGTGAAATTCTTTGAGAGAATCTTGGTAAATTGACGTTGGATCCGTAACTGCGGGAAGACTGGGTTCAAAATGTAACGTTCCACCAACCGAACTCGGGCTGAATTTGGGGCGAATTCGCCCAGAGTTATGTTGATACAGAATGGGTGATTTTGGGTTTTGAAACTCATATTTTGGGGTTTCAAATGTTCAAGCAGTTAGGAATTAGGTTTTTGGTGTTGGATTAGTTTTCAAAACAAATCGGTATTTTTGAAAACACTTTTGGGTAGCCTATTTGCCAGTACGACTCGGTTTATATTGAATTTCCTAGACTCAATAAAATATGAAAAATATATTAATAAATGAAAATTCAGACGCAACGACGAACACGGCTTCATGTCTTGAACGGTAGCAGTAGCAGTTGTAGCAGTTCGTCCAAGTAGCTCTTATATTGAGATAGTGTTAGATCAATTATTAAAACCAGGTTCGATCATGACCAATGGACCAACAATCTGCTCTATTTTGATAATTGACAAACCTTGACCGATATAACATCCTGATTTTGATTTGACAAAAAAATCAAAACGTTCTTGTTCATTTGGTACTATCTCCTCTTGATAAAAGTTAAGCTGAAAAAGATGTTAGATCATTTTCTTCCCCGTTGTCACTTAGCAAAATAATTGGAAAAAGAGAAGCTCCCCCACAATTCATGCATAAGTAACCAAAGTTGAAGAAACGCAGAGATAATATATTAGAAAATAAACATATTTCACAGACAGTTTATATGAATGAAGCAATAGCTAAAATGCTAAGCATAGGTGTATACCAAAAAGAGACGACAAATACTGAAATAAAACTGCATAATACTAATAAGAGTTTGAAAAACATCAACTCATCATCTCAAACATAGAAGTGCATAAAAGAAATACTAATACTATCTTGGAATGTAGGAACATTTACAAGAATATATAATCATAGACAAAGTCTAAATAAGATAATATCTAGACAAGTATAGTAATGTCTAGATCAAGTCCTCGTCATCGTTAGTACGATCAGCAGCAGCACCATGTCTAGAAGGACCAGCTGCAGAAGTGCCAGCTCCTTGAGATGGGAGTGGAGTAGCACCAGAACCACGATACTAATCATATGCGTTACCGAGCTCGAAGAAATGATGAACCGCCTCATCCTTATAGCGGTAGCTAGAAACAGTAGGATCTCATAGAAGAGAACTGGCATGCTGACCAGTCTAGGCAAAACGAAGATCCGTAAAAGGGTTTGCAAGAGCCTGAAAATGACTAGCATCGCGAAACTCACGTTCCCTTAATGTGTCAGTAACAAATGCTCACAAAGAGTTGTGCTCATCCAGCTGAGCATGCCGCATATCATCTAAATGCTGATGAAGACCCTAAAATGTCATAGGGTAAGTCTGAGGTGGTGGAGGTGGTGCAGTAGGAGGAGCAGGAGGGACAGATGTACTGCGATGAGATAGCTGAAGATACTTGGGCTCAGAGTCACGAGCACAAGAAGATAAGTCGATCTCAAAATGCTGAAAGATGATAGGAAGAATCATCGCATAGAGGATATTTTTGTTCCTTTCGCGATACGTAGCCATCATCTGGATAATTGACTTAGGGACAGAAAATAGAACCTTATGGCAAATATGATACAGAGCAGACATTTCAAGACTAGTTACATCGTCCTTTGAAGTAGATTTTGGTCAAATAGTGGAATAAACAATACGATGCAACTCATAAAAGAACAAGTTCAATTGTATGGCTTTGAACTTGCCGGGACGGACGGGTTCAGGGGCACCAAGTTGAATCTTAAAATTGTTTAAAGTCGTATCGTTGGAAAATTCAAAGTCAGTGATATCGACAAGCGGCTCACCTATATTTGGAATTAGTAGGATCTTCGCTAAGTCGTCATCATTGAATTGAATATATATATGCCTGCAACACGGCTCTTAACATAATAAGTATTATCAGCTAAAGTAAAGTTGCAGTAAAATAGTCGAATAACATTTGTGGCGATAGGAAAAGAGTGTGTAACAAGGTTGTGCAATCCCAAAGTTTGAAGTAGTTTTTGTGAGATGGAAAAATAGTCCACTTTATCGGTACGTCGGGACATATGTTACGAACCAAAAAAATCTGCAAACCATAATAATGATTGTTCAAGAGTTTCAAAGAAAAACTCATTGAATGCCCCGTCATCCGTTTGGACGGGCGTAAAGATTTATTAGATAGGATCTGAAGATGAGGCTTCTTCACTAGCCGTCTTCTTTCTCGTGAAGGGATAATGGATCCTAGGCATGATTTCTAATAAAATTTCTATGAAAAACAAAATAGAGAGACGGAGAGATTGAAGAGATCATACCTTCTCAAAATCAAGTATGTGGAAGGGGAGGCAATTCTCCGCTCGAATCCAAAATTTGGAAGCTAAATTCCAAAAGAATTAAGAGAAATCAAAGGTGAAAGATTTAGGGTTTCAGAGCTCTTTTGCACGTCTGCTGTGTTTGGAGGAGGAGGAGGAGGAGGAAGATGAATAGAAAGGGGGCCACTTTAGTTCTGTTTAAAAACACCCGATGTCAGCCAAACTCGGGCTGAATTCGTGTCGAGTTCGCCTGGGGCTATTTTGAGGTATTTTTGGACAAATTTTTCTTTTTCACTTATATATTCATCATTCTTTTTCAATTATTTAATTACAAATTTAGTAATTTTAAATTTCAATTAATATAATTAAATTTACTTTATGAATTAAATTTTCTTATGTAGCAACTGTCTCAGATTAGCTGTAGGGGTACTGTCCTAGTTAACAGAGGTTCACAAGGGAACGTTTAAGGACCGCTTTGCTTTAGCCGTAGCCGTGGTGACAGACAAACCCTTTGTAGGCTTGTCTCAAAAACAGTTTTTGTATATTGAAAAATAATTCATTAGATAAAATCAATTAATATTATTTACATCTAAAATTCCTAATTCTCGATGTAAATAATTGAATCGATCTTCCGCTAAAGGTTTTGTAAAGATATCCGCCAATTTATTCTCTTAGTCTATGTATTCTAGATTTATGTTTCCATTTGTTTGATGATCTCTAAGAAAATGATGTCGAATCTCAATATACTTAGTGTGAGAGTGACATACAAGATTCTTTGTCAAGTTGATAGTGCTAGTGTTATCACAGAAAATGGGTATGTGTGTGTAGTGTAAACCAAAGCCTTCTAAGGTTTGCTTCATCCACAAAATTTGTGCACAATAACGTCCTACGGCAATATACTCAGCCTTAGTAGTCAATAATACGAAAGAATTTTGCTATTTGCTAAACCAAGAGACTAGTGTCTTACCTAAGAAATGACACGTGCCGCTAGTACTTTTTCTATCCACTTTACATCCAGCAAAATCAGCATCCGAGTAAGCGGTTAGGTCAAAGGACGTGATTTTGTGTAAACCCTTGCACTCAATTTTTTTCCTTAGTGTAAATTTTTAAATGCTTAATATATATTGTCATTATCAAATTTAATACATATTGTCAAGGGCCTGGGTGCAAATGGTTATTTTAAAATCTGTTGGCCGACCTGCATGATTTCCCTCCCCCGTATTAGAATTTGAAACATATTCAAATGTGGATTTCTCCAAATCCACACGCAACTCAAAGATCATCCCAATCCGATTTTAAATCAGATTCTTTTATCTCTTCCCCTAGGTCGAACACCATGCATATATATATATATATACATTAGAGAAGAGGCAACCGACCCCTTAGCATCTACAGTTGTTCCTGCTTCCTTCCCATCGCAAAGGAGATCAGAGGAGGAGTCAAAAAAGAAAACGAGCACAAGAACCAACTAAATAGGTACTGCCGTCTGTCCTTTAAATTGTAAATACCTATTATATACAGTAGGTATTTGAATAAATGCATAGGAAAGGGTTTAATGGGAGTATAATATAAGAAGGGTGTCATCTTGTATTAAGTATCGTATACAATAATAAGGTTTTCTTTGTACAACATGTCCCAGTAAGGCATATGCCAGATAGGTTAACTATATGTTAAGTTAAGGATGGATGCAAGGTATGAGATAGGACCTGACGGAGTCCATATGTAGGAACGATTATCGTTCTGTCCAGGGTGCACTTGCACGTATGTCCACATATAAGAAGAACCAAGCAACTTGGTTGGATACACATCAGTAGAGTCTTGGGTATCAGATGACTGGATACATTGGAATACTATCGCACGTAGGTTACGAGTGCTGGATATCATTAGTATTAGTGATAGCAGTGCTAACACAAACCTATCAATGCAATAAACTGTATCGTAGTACAAGAACCTGTATGTGGAGCAGGCTATGTAGGTAAAACAGGTAGCCGAGTTATGGTTGTAAGAACTAGGCATAGATGGGTTCAAGGTTGATGAAATTACCTGTGTCAAGGGGTATCGACAAAAAGTTAGAAGATTTGTAAGTAGTCAGGTGTGAACACGAGTATGCGTATCAAGTCAAGGCAGTACTTGGCAAATAGAAATTGGATTAACAGTTATAGGGGACTACAAGGGCAGAGGCAGTCCATTTAGCCAATAGCAAGTGTTAAGTGCACCTAACTTTGACACTGTTATTTGTTTTACCTGTACAGTTAGTTGAATAGAGAGGTATCAGTAGTTGGATTGGGAGTATCAATATAGGGATAGAACTGTAGGAAATTATGATAATATATGATGGGGTCCCCTGTACTCCTGATCTAGTCGAGCCCAGAATATCCTATAATAGGTAGGATATACAAGGTTGGGTGAACCTACTAATAACAAGGGTAAACACAGGGCTAAACTTACAAGTGGTGAATATCACGACCCGCACCCTAGAGTAAGGGCACGAGATGTGGGTACGTCCAGCCTACGCCGCAGTGTCGGCGGTAGAACGCTGTCCTAGGTCAAACATCTAATAATATTAAGGTACCTGTACAGTATATACACTCCGAATAGAGGTGACATAGCAAATACAGTCTCAATCACATCTAAGGTAGAGCATAATAAAAGATAGATAAAATATGAAATCCAAAAAGAGATATAGCAGGTAAAAGTCTAAGTGTCTAAGATACACAAACCCAGAAACATCTCAAAGCTCAAATATAGTAATCCATAGAATAAATACATCTCAAGACAACTGAAATAACTATCTAAACAACCTCTAATATGTCTCCTCTACTCTAGCAGGCAACCTCCAAGCTACCTATAAAATTTATCAACAGGTCCAGTCAAGACAAGAGCGAGCATAATACATCTCAACAGATCATAGCAGGTTAGAAATATAAGCATGCAGTAGAGTAAGATACAGGAAACTGAAAGAAAGTACAGAATGTAAACAGAGAAAGAACTGTAATAGAAATATCTACTATAAATAGAGAACAAACAGAGGCTAGTGAGTCAGAGTACAACATAGACATGTGAATGGCATAGAAGATTCTGGGAACTATACTATGGAGTGATTCTGGGAACTACACTACTTGGATATTATTCATATGTCTACTTCTACTCCCCCGTACCCCAATCAATACACAAGGATCCAGCCAGGTTATGTTATGATCCATGCAATGGCCCACAAGGGGTGATACGTGGTAGGCCCATAAATGGGTGATTTTGGGAATGCCCATAAATGGGTGATTCATGGAAGACTCTGTGATCATGAGAGTACATGTCATAAGTGATTCAATGAATCATGAAGCATAGTGATACACAATGTAAGTGAAACACATAGAACATGTAGTATCCAATGCTCCCTGAGGGGATAACATCTCAAGAAAGGATCCATATAGTACTAATCCGTGTGACCAACGTGACAGCATCAAGTAAAGTAATCTAAAGCAGGAAAATAATTCTAACAGGATATGAAATGATCAGAGAATGTACTCGCCTGATTTGGTTGGAGTCGACGTGTACGACACGAACGTGTCGACACGAATTAGGTATAATGCTATGCTCCACAGATGGTCCCAAACGATGACACGAGCAGTCCCAATGAGTCCAGAATAGTCCAAATAGCCTAGTTGGTATGTAGGCGTCCAGGTTCAGAGTTGGCACAATAATCCTGATGAGATGAAGTCCATGATCACGAAAGATAAAATGATTATATTAGTCATGATTCAGAGATGATTAAGCGAATTTGATAAAAAGAAACTTGTTTTAAGAGATAAATACCAAGGCCCACACTACTCGTACTCTTTAAAACAATATTTGAAAATACCTACTTAGAAAATATTTCCCTCTCTTTAAAATATTATTAGCCCCTTAGAAATTACTTGTAACCTATAGAAATAATTAATATACAAAAGTTCATCCTAAATTTAAATATAAGATAAATGAGCAAAATCCAAATTATGATTATAATACCCAATAGATATGTTGGGCCCAAAGTATATACATCAATCCCAAGTGTAATACTAAAAGTATCAGTAGTATTACTAAAATAACCAAAATATTATATTTATAAACCCATATACTAAAATAATATTAATTAATTCATTTACCCAAAATATATCACTAGTATAAAATATATCACTAGTAGTATTACCAGTAACCAAAATATTATATTTATAAACCCATATACTAAAATAATATTAATTAATTCATTTACCCAAAATATATCACTAGTATAAAATACTATACCATTATATTTTTATTCTGGTATTATATATACACGTATATACAATTGTATCTAAATATGTATAGTCCAGGTTCAACAGCCCAAGGCAACCAGCCCAGGCCAACCAAACTAACATGTATTAATATATGAAAGTAATCTACTTGAATTTTCCAAACCCAACCCAAGTAGCCAATGTTGTTGCAAAAAGCCCAACCCTGGTAATGATATTGTTAATTAATAGGTAATTAAAGACAATAACATTTATCCTAAAAAAACTCATACAGACAAAGGTCTATGTTCTCCATGAATTCCCAGGTCTCCACATGATATAGAGGAATAGGGGGACCAAACTTCCAAAGAAGGAGAGAATGAAATAGCAAAGAGGGGAAGAAACTCTCACCAGCAGTCGAGAGCTGACGATGCTTCCTGGGTTCACCGGCGCGGCGTCGCCGAGGATGCGCTCACTTGGTGGTACGAGCGGTGCACCCAGGACGGAGGACCTCTGGCGGCGCTGGGTCGGCTTCGCTGGACGGCGGATGGACGGCTCGACTGGTCGGCGGATGGAGGGGCGGATATAAGAGAACGGGGTCGGTCGGCGAGCTCACCGCGGAAGAAAGACGTCGATGGCGGCTTCGACGGACGTGGCCTCGCAGATCCGACCGTGCGGAACAGGTACAGCCGCCAGATCTGGCCGGAAAAGAATGATGGCATGGCGACGAAGGTTCTCTATCTCCTTCTCTCTCTCTCTAATCTTGGCTGTGTGTGGTGTTGAATGCATTCCGGTGGTGGTAGTTTGGTGATGATGTAGGCGGTAGTTGTAATGTCGAATGGGGGCGGCAGATCTGGTGAATGGTGGTGGCGCTGGCTCTTATGGTGGCGGTCAGTGGTGGTTCAGGTGGTGGTGTTGGCAGTAGATGTGTTGATGGCAGGGGCAGCCGGGGTAGCCTGGTCGGCCAAGGTCGGGCAGGATGGTGTTTGTGAACGGGATGGAGGCTGGTGTGGTCGTTGGTCTCCGGTGATAGCCGGAGACGCAGGAGGTTGTGGTGATGGCGAGAATGATGGCTGGTGGTGAGGATGGGAATGGCGACTGGAGACAAACCTAGGGATTAGTTCCTTGTAGCATTGGAAAGAGGGCCTATATATAGGGTAGGTTGGGGAAAACCCTAAAATGTAAATGTAATAGAAATTAGGAAATTAGTGGAAAACTAACACACTAACTACTAACTGCTGACCCTAATATTATTTCTATTGGTTGGTTTAATTAGCACTAAATATATTAGCTATAAATTAATTAATTACTAATTACGGCTAATTAACAAATGGCTAATTACAGCTTAGCTAAGATTTTTCTAATTACTAAAATAATACTAATTTATTCACTTAATTATTTAAATATATTTAACAGTCATTTATTTAGTAAATAATATATTTTGAAATTTCGAAATTCAATAAACGTTTTCATATAGAACAATAATTAAAACTTATTGATTTTAAGGAATGGACAGAAAATTCCAATAGGATAAAATTGCATGAAATAGTAGACGAAAATCAACAAGGACAGATAGCAATCACGGTCAAAAATTATTTTCTCAAAATTTAGAATTTGCACGTCTTTCGAGATTCAAAAATTGAGAGTTTTGAAAAATACAAAATTCTAAAATCCAGGAAATTGGTTAACGGAGGTTACAAATCTACCCTCCTTAAAGAAATTTCGTCCTCGAAATTTAAAGGTTGACAGGGGATCGATCGATCAAGAGTTTAGTCAGTGCCTTAGGCACGATCAAAGAACGACGGTTTGGAATAATCAAGATAATCAATTCAAAATTACTTAGGCACGGCTAATGATCTTGACACGTTAGAATGGCACGATAGATTGTAGCACGAACGATATTGTATATGCATGCTTTGGAATAACTCCAGTCATTGAGACACGATTTCAATCATGGTTAGGAGAATCGATGGTGAAATCAAAATTCGAGCATATAATGATCAGTTGTTTAGGCTTGATGAAAATTAGACTCAAAGTCACACAGGCACGATTGAAAATATGTTGAGTATAATTGGTAGGTCATGGAATACGATCTGAATTCGATCGTGATAAAATTTTTTGGGAGTGATCTAAGTTCGCTTGGTACGCTTTAGGATAGAGCAACGAAAAAGTTCAAAACCTAGTCATGATTAGGAATGAAATCTGAGCACGGTGATTAGAGAATCAAAATTTAGGCGCGATAGAAAAATTATCCAGACATAATCAATTTCGACATGACTAAGATGGTAGATAATTGTGAAGGTCAATCGATCCTTGGTCAAAATGATTAAGGCATGATGAAGAACGAAATTAAAGTCTGAACACGAGCAACCAAAATATTGAAATCCAAGTCATGGTCGAATTTTAAATCGTTTGACTATAGCCTAGAATCAAAGATGTTGGTGCGAATAAGAAGCTGACTAGAATTGATGAGTCATGATCAAGAAGGATAAATTTTTTTAGCAATATTTAATTTAGGGAATAGTTCAAGGGTAAAGAAATAGATTTCTTCTACTAGGATAGGAAACCAAAATACATGATTTGTAGAGGAACGTCGAGACAATCATCTCACTCTGCTTCATCCGCCAAAATTATCCGATCATTATTTGCCAATTATACCTTATCTCACAAGCCCATGTATACCACTACAAATCTTGTTCTTCAATCAAAAAAAATCAAACCCTTATATTACTGCTACCAAAATCATAATCTTCTGTCATGAAGACTAAATTTCCCCATAACTATTATAAGCTAGACCTTTATCCCACTCGTGAGTTTTTCCATAACTCCTCCTTTTTTTTGTCCGCTGTCAACTTAGTCATCTTGAAGTTCAAATTTCTCCACCTAGTCCTAAATTGGATCTGATCGAAATATCTGAATCAAGGTTTCTAATAATTTATCACTATTCAAAATTATACTGTTGCATTGCCTAAGTCTAGTTCTACCCCTACCATATAAAATTTACTCTCCATTAATCAAGTTAACCTTCACTTTTCCTTCAACTTATACCTTTAATATTATTCTTCCTAAATTTTAGAAATCTCACAAATCCCCAATTTTTTTTTATAACTCAAAATTTTGTGTTCTTTCGGTTCCTAGTCCTTCTCTCACCAAGGCTTTGTTCAATTATGTATAATCACTGCATAAAATCAAAATCCTCCTTCCATGTATCTGGATTCCAAAATTTCAATATCCTATCTTTAATCAAATATAAAATATCTCGAGAATCAGTAAAAAAAAAATATCAAAGTTCTCAAACCGAATCGACCTCGAAGATCCTTATTAATTCAAAAAAAAAATTTAACTTCAATACGGCAGTTCCCACCGATAGTGTATATCCTACAATTTTTCTTACTCGAATTTCTCCCACGCATTCTCTAAAGTTAATCCATACTTAAATAATTCTCTGTGTGTAATTGTTCCCAAATTGGTACTACCGGCCTCTTGATTGTTTCTAATCCTTATCATACATTTCTCCTACTAATTCTTCCTCAATGTTCAATATCTCATATTCCTACCAAGATACCACTTGATAATAATTTTGTCTTTTCTGAGCTAGATGATTATGGTACCTTATCGACCTCTCCCAAGTAGAGAGATACAAGAATTCAAGAGATTTCAAAATGTAGCTAACAGGTTTAGATGAGAGAGTTTGATGGAAGTAAGTAGGACAGAGTTAACAAAACAAATATAATGATGATATGGATTTTTTCCTGCTTATCTGGTCATAATTTGCCAATCGTATCTTTATCTCACAAGTTATGATATGAAAATTCAACCTTTATATGCCTACCACCAAGATTTTATAAGCTTCAGTCATCTAAGCCTTTACCATGATTACCATAGACAAAATTTCAAATTTCTAAATCATTTCCTATGAAGCATACCCCTCTTATTTAGGTGTCAACACTTATTCATTTAATCAAATTTCCAAATTATTTTACCTCGTCCTAATTTAGATCTGAAACCTCTAAATCCAGTTTATGAAATCCTTAATCTTGTTTAAATCCAGTCTCGTATTTACTCAATTCTAACACCACTATGCCGTACAAACTTTATTCTTATTTATAAATCAACCTTCATATTTTTTTTAACGTACACCTTCAAATATTATCCTTTTAAATTCTACAATTTCCTCCAATCATCTAAAAATAATTCCTATAACTAAAAATCCTTGTGTTCTCTCTGTCTCTAGTCACCCTCTTACAATATCTAGTTTAATTTCGCATAATTATTGAATACAATTAAATCTCTTTTCCATTACTTAATTTCTACATAGCCTTAGAGTAAAAGTTCCCAAGAATCAATAATCAAGATTTTCTAAGTTCTCAAAACTAGGTTGACCTTGAATATCCTCATTAGTTTTTGAGATACATCCATGAATTATTCATAACCAACTTTCTGTGATTGTTTCTAAATTGATAACATTATCACTCGATTCCATTCTAAACCTTTACCACATCTCCCTCTTAAATTTTTTATATTTGACATCCAACATTCTGATTCCGACAAAATCATCCTATGATAACCAATTACGTCATTTTTGAACTAGATGATTTACGTTATTTCCACAACATGTCTCAGGTAAAATGATATAAAGATTCAAGGGTTTCACGGTATAGCTGACAGAATTAGATACGAGACAGAGAATTGATGTAATCAGGACAGTTATATAAGACAAAGAATGATGGTAATAAAATATTGGCAGGAAGAGAAATGATAATATAATCTGTTCTGCTTATCTCTTTAAAAGAGGAAACCATTTTGAAACCAGAACTATAATATCAAATCTAAGATAATGTCTTAGCAAAAATCATCAATTCATTGTATCATGAAGAAATTCATAGCAGGAAGTTAAACAAGTTTATAATAACAGCTAACGCTACTCCTATTCCTACTCCTAAGTTAAACAATGAGAAACAAAACAAAACAGAACCGTAATTCCTTTCTTTTCTTTGAAAGACTGAAACAAAAGTAGTAAAAACATGTTCAAAAGCATTTAAGGTACAATCTGATAATCATATGCGTCTATCCAAATCATGGTACTCTAAATCCTCGTCATACTAGTAAGCAAGGCTACGATAATCACAGAGTCCTCGACTAAGGCACAGACCTCTAGAATTATGGTATTTAAAAATTTTGCGATACCGCTAGCTTGGCTACGAAAACCTTAAATTCCTACACCCGAGAAATATATCCAAAATCAGACTATATATCCTCACCATGCTGGCTAATGTGACTGTAGAAGACTAAATTCCATAACTGAGATGACCTAGCCCATATAATTTCATCTTGACAAATTAAATCAACAATGGATGCCAAAAATCAATTTCATTAACTAACCAAAAAACAAGGGTAAATATAAATTGTTAAAATCAAATCTCGAGATATTTTATAATGAGATTCTCAAGGGTCATCCCAAGAATCTCTCAAGGTGTCCTAACTGTGATTGAGTACCTTCAAAAATATGTCCTAATCCTACTGTAGGCTATAGTGATACTCTAGTTCGAATACCACTACATAAACTTGACCTGCATGGGCCACCACTAAAAATGTGTCACGATACGTACCCTAGAGTAAGGGCACGAGACGTGGGTACGTCCTGCCTACGCCGTAGTATCGGCGGTAGAACGCTGTCCTAGGTCAAACATCTAACAATATAAAGGTAAGTGAAACACACAGAACATGCAGTATCCGATGCTCCCTAAGGGGATAACATATCAAGAAAGGATCCATATAGTACTAATCCGTGTGACCAACGTGACAGCATCAAGTAAAGTAATCTAAAGCAGGAAAATAATTCTAACAGAATATGAAATGATCAGAGAATGTACTCGCCTGATTTGGTTGGAGTCGACGTGTGCGACATGAACGTGTCGACACGAAGTAGGTATAATGCTATGCTCCACAGATGGTCCCAAACGATAACACGGGCAGTCCCAATGAGTCCAAAATAGTCCAAATAGCCTAGTTGGTATGTAGGCGTCTAGGTTCAGAGTTGGCACGATAATCATGATGAGATGAAGTCCATGATCAAGAAAGAGAAAACGACTATATTGGTCATGATTCAGAGATGATTAAGGGAATTTGATAAAAAAGGAACTTGTTTTAAGAGATAAATACCAAGGCCCACACTACTCGTACTCTTTAAAACAATATTTGAAAATACTTACTTAGAAAATATTTCTCTCTCTTTAAAATATTATTAGCCTCTTAGAAATTACTTGTAACCTATAGAAATAGTTAATATACAAAAGTTCATCCTAAATTTAAATATAAGATAAATGAGCAAATCCAAATTATGATTATAATACCCAATAGATATGTTGGGCCCAAAGTATATACATCAATCCCAAGTGTAATACTAAAAGTATCAGTAGTATTACTAAAATAACCAAAATATTATATTATAAACCCATATACTAAAATAATATTAATTAATTCATTTACCCAAAATATATCACTAGTATAAAATATATCACTAGTAGTATTACCAGTAACCAAAATATTATATTTATAAACCCATATACTAAAATAATATTAATTAATTCATTTACCCAAAATATATCACTAGTATAAAATACTATACCATTATATTTTATTCTGGTATTATATATACACGTATATACAATTGTATCTAAATATGTATAGTCCAGGTTCAACAGCCTAAGGCAACCAGCCCAGGCCAACCAAACTAACATGTATTAATATATGAAAGTAATCTACTTGAATTTTCCAAACCCAACCCAAGTAGCTAATGCTGTTGCAAAAAGCCCAATCCTAGTAATGATAGTGTTAATAATAGGTAATTAAAGACAATGACATTTATCCCAAAAAAAACTCACACAGACAGAGGTCTGTGTTCTCCCCGAATTCCCAGGTCTCCACATAATATAGAGGAATAGGGGGACCAAACTTCCAAAGAAGGAGAGAAAGAAACAGCAAAAGAGGAAAAAAAACTCTCACCAGCAGTCGAGAGCTGACGACGCTCCCTGGGTTCGCCGGCACGGCATCGCCGAGGTAGCGCTCACTTGTGGTACGAGCGGTACACCCGGGGCAGAGGAGCTCTGGCATCGCTGGGTCGGCTTTGCTGGACGGCGGATGGAGGGCTCGACTTGTCGGCGGATGGAGGGACGAATGTAAGAGAACGGGGTCGGTCCGCGAGCTCACAGCGAAAGGAAGACGTCGATGGCAGCTTCGACGGACGTGGCCTCGCAGATCCGACCACCCGGAACAGTACAGCCGCCGGATCTGGCCGGAGAAGAATGATGGCATGGCGGCGAAGGTTCTCTCTCTCCTTCTCTCTCTCTCTAGTGTTGGTTGTGTGGTGGTGTTGAATGCATTCCGTTGGTGGTGGTTTGGTGATGACGTCGACAGTGGTTGTAATATCGAATGGGGGCGGCGGATCTGGTAAATGGTGGTGGCGCTGGCTCTTATGGTGGCGGTGTGGTGGTTTGGGTGGTGGTGTTGGCAGTAGATGTGTTGATGGCAGGGCGGTCGGGGTAGCCTGGTTGGCCAAGGTCGGGCAGGGTGTTGTGAACGGGATGGAGGCTGGTGTGGTCGTGCATCTCCGGCGATAGTCGGAGACGCAGGGGGTTGTGGTGATGACGAGAATGATGGCTGGTGGTGAGGATGGGAATGGCGGCTGGAGACAAACCTAGGATTAGTTCCTTGTAGTATTGGAAAGAGGGCCTATATAGGGTAGGTTGGGGAAAACCCTAAAATGTAAATGTAATAGAAATTAGGAAATTAGTGGAAAACTAACACACTAACCATTAACTGCTGACCCTAACGTTATTTCTATTGGTTGATTTAATTAGCACTAAATATATTAGCTATAAATTAATTAATTACTAATTACGACTAATTGACAAATGGCTAATTACAACTTAGCTAAGATTTTTCTAATTACTAAAATAATACTAATTTATTCACTTAATTATTTAAATATATTTAACAATCATTTATTTAGAAATAATATATTTTGAAATTTTGAAATTCAATAAACGTTTTCATATAGAACAATAATTAAAAATTATTGATTTTAAGGAATGGTCAAAAATTCTAATAGGATAAAATCGCATGAAATAGTAGACCAAAACCAACAAGGACGGATAGCAATCACGGTCAAAAATTGTTTTCTCAAAATTTAGAATTTGCACGTTTTTCGAGATTCAAAATTGAGAGTTTTGAAAAATACAAAATTCAAAAATCAAGAAATTGGTTAACGGAGGTTACAGTGAAATGCAGACTATTACGTTTAAGGGGTATATGAAGGTTTGCCACCGTTTCGACATAACTGAAGTACGTGTAGGCAACTCTAGAGGGGGTGAATAGAGTTTGTGTCGATAATAACCAAATAAAATTTAACTTTCACCAACAAATAATTAATTAGAGTAGAAATACAATAAAAGAGATCAGAAGAGCATACACAAACACAACAGTTTTAACCTGGTTTCCCTCTGGAGGACTAGTCCAGGCCTGTAACTTTCGTTCAGGAATGAAATCCACTATTTATGAAAAAGAGGTACACCACGTGCCTTTACTCAGAAGAGTACGCCAACTTCTTACAATTTTGCAGAGGCAAACTTGGAATTGTCCAAGCGACTACTTTTAAACTCTTGCACAGAACTTCTAGCTAATTATACTGAGCACCTTAGGGGCTTAGGATGTTTTGTACTAGTAGATGGAAGAGTAGGCTTAGAATGTATAAAGCTATAGAAGATGAGAAGAAGAGATGAAGAGATGAATGAAAATGAGAGAAATCATGCTTATATATATTAGTCATGGGAGGCAGAGTTCGGCCAGAACTCTGTCCCCAAAATTCAAATTTTTGGCGTTGAACAGCTAACAACCAGCAAACCCTAGAAATTAGGATCCTAATTTTCAGGGGACAGAGTTTGGCCGAAATTCTTATTCCTTGGGCCAGAATGTCCAAATGTGCTAGGATGTTCAAATGGGCTTGGTTTGGTTTGGTGATTGTTTGGTGGAGTTTTGCATAAGTGATTATAGGTTTAAGACACTCAGTGCTACTCAGCGTACATAATCCTAGACTCAATAAATGTAAAATTAGACACAGAATACAAGTTATAACTGCATATGTTGATGACGTCTATTTTGAACCGATATGTGATGCTGTTCTGACTTTAAGCTTGATGTGTCATATTGGATCATAACAAATATCATTTTTTAATTATCTAAATTTGGTTAACTGTGATCCAGTTTGGGTCAACAATCTCCCCCATTTTGATAATTAACAAAACGATATTTGTATGCCCTAATGTTCATACCTGGACACATGTTGTGGGGGAGTAAGAAACGAATGGCATGAGTGAATAGCTCCCCCGTAGATGGATATGTCGCTCCCTTGTAAATAGATATGTCTTGAGAAAAAAAATCTTTCCAAGCACAACATAATATCCAACATATACGATCACATATAAGATGACAACAAATATCCATACTTCTCCCCCTTTGTTATTTAGCAAAAATAACCATGGCTTTCCTGTAAGAGGAGATCAATATGACAAAAGCAAAGAAAAACACAACATATAACAGAACCAAACATGATAAGAGACATATAAGCAGTTTGTGATAAAACCTAAAATAAGCCAGAAGTTATAACATGTCGAACTAAGAGCATAATGCAAAGAGTGCTAAAAAATGAAAATGATGAAACTGAACTAAAGTGAACCATTAGTAGCAGCAGCAGCAGGTGGATAACCACCACCATCATGGAGCCTATGAACGGAAGGACCGGCCTACTCGGAAGGCTCTAGAAGAGCGGAGGATCAACGAACGCCGCATCGGGATCTAAGTACTGCCTGGCCCATTGGTCAATCCGGTAACCTCCGCGAGAAGGGTCCCGACCCGTAGGAAAGGGCATCGTGGGATGCCGGGCCATGTTGTATTAGATCGTGCAAAGTGTTGCTGATGGCGCTCATCTGCAAGGTAGTCCGGTTGTCCAGCTGAGTGTAGTGATCGTCTTCCAAATGAAGCGGTTGCAAAACATGGTACGGATGGAGTCGAGGGTGGCTGGTGGCTCAGGCTCTAGTGCATCAAGGTCAGATGATTCCTCCTCAATTGGCTTAAGAGGAATAGGGGCAGGGGTAGTCCTATGGGCCTTGGATAGAAAGACAGGTGCAGGTAAGATATGCTGACACTCGTCCAAAGGGACATGGAAAGTACAAGATCATCAAAAGATATCGCATAGACAAGCGATCGGGATTCTTCTAGCTCGAATCAACTAATCCATCATCAAGCATGGAAAGTTGAATGGAATGGTGAAGTGAAAAAAGTAGAGGGCAGTGATCTCATGATAGGAGACTTTATTGGTTTGTCGCTTTGGGCAGGATGGAAGAAAAGATAATCTGATGGAGTTCGTAAAAGTGATTGTTGAGATACTTAGCCCTAAGTTTGCGAGGGCGGGAGTTGGGTTCACACATCATGTCCTTGAACCCTTCCAAAGTGATATCTCCAACGCATTGGAAATCACGAGCATCAACGATTTTCCCCAAGAGTTGGGATCGATAAGTTCAAGGATTTCGGCAAGATCAAAATCATCAAATAAAATAACGATACCGGCACCCGAGAGTAAATTCCGGTGTCGTCCTGAGTCATATTACAATAGAACATTTGTATTACATTTAAGTATGTGATGGATTGGGTGGACACAAGTTCATTTAAACAAAGATCCTTAAAGTTTAGATCAAAGTCAAAAAAATAGTGAAGTTGATCGGATGGCCAGGTACAACACACCATGATTTAAAATCCGCAAACCATTCATTAGACGCATCTAATGAGACAAAAATGTTCCCATCAAAGGTGTTGTCATTGGAGGTAGAGGAGGGTTGAATAAAGGAGAATGGGTTGGTGTAACGCCCCAGTCCCAAAATACGTAGGACTAGAACGTAGACATGTCAGCCGTATAATAAATATATAAGCTGTAAAATGCAGTAGAACCATAAATAATCTCATCCACACAAAATAAATGAATAAAATATATCATATAATGATAATAAATTGTCATGATATATGTCGGGTGGAGACACATCCACTACCAACTAAATAAAAGAAAGAAGTACATGATATATAAAAATGATTTGACGAAGGTAGCAAGATAGATCCAAGACACGTCATCTTGGAATAAATGGAGAAGACCACGACCTCGGCTAGAATACTGTGGAAGACATGAACACACACCTGGAGAGTAACAGGTCCTCAGAGGACGTAACAAGACACATAATATCAGCTAATATAACTGAATATAAATTGCTCAAATAAATAAGTTAACTGAATTATAACATGGTCCAATATATATCTTGAACTACCATACCATTCCCCAACCAAACAAGGACAGGAGATGGTAAACTAATTCACGATGACGTATCTTTCCATGCCATGAATCCAATATGGTATCCGGACCCAACAAGGTTCAATACCTTCTCATCGGAGTAGTAAGCCATACCTACAACCAAACAAGGACAAGGTGTGGCGAACGAATCCGCGACAAGTTATTGTTCCAAGCCACGGTCAATACAAGCACCCAAACCAAAAGTACTTGTACCTAACAGATAAAGGTGCCTAACCGTTCTAAGTGAAATAGTTAAGAACAATCTTCTGACGCATGGGCCCTGGCTAAAATGGGATCGGCATGGTCCCCCTTGGGAACCAGAGGCCCAATCAATAGAGCATAACGTTTCGCAGAACGCCAATGGCCGTCATTAATCAATGGGTCATCAATTCGTATCTCCAGCAGAGCTTCCGGGTCACAACGAAAAGTGCATCGAAGCCCATACGCTAAGGAATTGTCCTCCCCGCCCAATGCCTACTATGTTGTATCCCAACAGAAAAATTTATAGCCGCTAAGTCAAACTAGCATGCAATTTCTATTAGCGGTTAATCCTAACACACGGCTTGTACGTACTGGTGGCCAGCAATCATGCACGTTCGTGTTCTACATGCGACACACAACTTGTGGTATAACGTGTCAAGGCCAATGAATGCAACACACAAGGTGGTCCTTAAATCTAGGTTTAATGTGTAAAAAAATAATATATAGCAGGAAATAAAACTGAACAGTAAGTTCTAACAGGTTATGCCATATATCACCGTTTATTTTGCATAAATAATAAATAATGCATGAAATATGAGCTAAATAAATAAACTGCAAATGGCAAGGTGTCTTGCCTGGTAGAGCGCTGGTGTACTGCAATGATCAAGGTGGCATGAACTACGACTTCATGTAACAACTATGTAAGGTTGCCTCTGATGGTGGCACGGACAGTTCCATTGGGTCCAGAAGGGTCGAATTAGTTAGGTCGACATAATGAAGTACAAGTTTGGTGAGGAAACGAGAATAATGGGTTTAGTCACGGACGGAAGGATAATCAAAGAAATTTGATAAATAAGAAAATACTTATAGTCCTTGAAAAAGAAATATATTTATCATCCAAAATTATTATTTTTAGTTAGTAAAATCATTTTAGGTCGAAAACTATACCTTTACGTAGTAAAAATTTTACATAACTACTTGAAAATATATGATAATTTAAAACTATATTTTATTAGTAAAATATGTTTTTAGATGAATACTACTCAATTATAATTTGAAACTATTTATTATCAAAAATATGCTTTCAAACAAATACCCAAAAAATTGAAAGTCGTTTTAAGGCAAAATTGTAAGTTTTTGTCAAAATATTTTAGACTGAAACCTATATCTTATAAATCAAAAATATAAGCGAACCAAAATAATATTAGAAAATTATTTACGGCTAAGAACCATATTTGAGTTATATTAAGCACAAACTATGTGTTTGCTACAAAATACTTTCTAGAAAAATAGTCATTTATTTAATAAAATGATGTAAATAATACTAATAATAATTACAAAATATTAATACTAAAGTTTAATAAAAATTTCTTATTAGTATCTATAGATACAGATGCTAACTGTAATAATAATAATAATATATAATAATAATAAAATAATAATAATATAATATAATATAATTATAATAATAATAGGATTAATAATAATAGAAATCTACTTACTTGCCATTGATTAACCTAACAAAGCAATTAGTAAATAAATAAACAATAAAACAAAACAAAATATAAAAATCAATGCAGCTACTGCTTCTCTTTATTAGAGAGAGAGATGAGACGAAGAGGGGAGAGAGTTCGAGAGGGGGAGAGGGGAAATTAAATTAGGAAAGTGATCGAAAGAGAGAGAAGGCAGAAGAAGGGAGGCTCACCGAGTTCAGCAGAGGAGCGACGACCGGGGCTTGTGGAGGCGCTGGCGGTCTCGTGCGGTGGTGCCGAGCTTCAGCGACGACCGAGGCTCGCAGCGAGCGACGCGGAGCAGTCCGCTCTTCGCGGAGGTGTCGGATCTGATGGAGGCCTCCTGGTGACGCGGGTCTCGGAAGGACGGAGGTCAGCGGCACCGGCTGATTAGGTCGGCGCACGACTGTCTGCGAAGGTGAGCTTAGGTTTAGGGTTTTTACTTTTTCTTTTTCTGAGGTGGCGATGGTGGGGGCCGAGGTGTCGGCAGCTACGAAGGGGTGGTGGTGTTTCTGGCTACGATGGTGGAGACAGGGGTGGTTGGGTGCTATTGTCGGGCGGTTGTTCGGTTTCGGGTCGGTCAACCTGTGGCCAGGGAATTGGCGGGAGACTGGCCTCAGTGGGGACGGAAAGATGGTGTAGATGGATGATGGTAGTCGAGCGAAGGGGATGGTCGATGCTGATGGTGGTGGTTGGTTGGCCTGGCTGTGGTCGGGGTCTGGATTACTACGGAGTGGTGTCAGCATCGGACGCGGAATGACGTGGTGATGGCTGCTGTTGTGGTGCGGGTTTGCCGGTGATGGCGAGGCGAAGAAGAGGTGGTGGTGACGGAACGGCGATGGCGGGGTTTGGGGAGGTACTGTTACGGGTTATACTAGGGGTAGGAATTGACTGTGTCGGGAATGTGTCCGACAGACAGATATGATGTATATGTAAATGATGGAATAAGAGGCTGGGCACGGACACGATGCACATCTGGAGTTGGATTTTGTGAAGTTTTGGAAAAGAGCAAGTACTACCTTTTATAGTAGGTGGAAATCCCATTAGGATAAGGACTAGGGGGTTTTAAATCTCCTATAGATAAATCGCATATTAATTTAAATCAAATTTAAATCAATTCAACCACAACAATCCAAATCCAAATTCCAGTTTAAATCTAGATAATCTAAACTAAATTAAATATAAATTCTATCCTTAAATTTAAACTATTTAAATCAAATACATAAAATCTAATCAAAGATTTAAATTTCCACAATAATTTCAAAATATATTTTCCAAAAATGGTAATAATAATACTTTCAAAAATAATAAATATTTTTAAATATTTTTTGAATAATAAAATATTAATAAATTTTGAAAATGGAATTATATATGAATTCAAATTCATGTACCTCATATGCAAGGAATAGTTTTCTAAAACCACTATTAAATAAGATAGCCTTTTATAAATAAATAAAAGTAATAAGTTTTGGCCATCCCGATACGATACTTTTCACAACTTTAAGTAAAATACAAATACAAATAATTATTATATATATTAATTTGAACTAAAAAAATTAAAAATATTTTTTCTAAAAATATGTACGCTCGCAAATATTCGCACTCGTCGAGCAATTACGAAAAATAAAATTTTGTGCACGACGTACAATGCAGCTACGCGACGTACAAATACAAAATAATAATCAGTACCAAAGTTATTTAAAAATATAGTAAAAATTTAGGGGTTTTACAGTTGGACATTTTATGGAGGAGAAGGAGGGTTTGATGAGGATGCACCTTCGATTCTAATCATTTTTCCCCTATTGAAGAGTCTTGGAGCCATATGATAACAATAAAGATCTAAAGAGGAGTAGATGGATAAATAAGTGTTTATACCTCAAATAGATGATGTAGAGTTGAAGAGAAACTTCAAAAACCTTGAGATTCCAAGTTTGGAAGGAGGAGGAGCATAAAAACTGGATTTCTAGAGTTAGGGTTTGAGGAAAACACTTTGGAGAGAGGTAGAAGAAGGTGGCAATAAGTAGAGAGAGTCAATTTTCATGTATAAAAGGAGTAGGGCCGGTTGGGTTGGTTAAATCGTGGCCATCGGATCGAAAAGAATGGACGGCTGAGAGCAGTTAAAGGTTTTGTCACCAAGGACACAGAGTTTGGCCCGAGTTTTGTGTTCTTGGTTCCAGAACATAGAAGGTCTAAAAATTGAATAAGACAGAAAGCCAGCATTGTCTAAAATTAAAAAATAATAAAATATAAATGCTATATAATATGTTACACCATGCAATAAGTCTTGTTAAACATCTATCAGTACATAATAACTGTCTCTGGGTAGTTGTAGGGGCCGATCCCAGCTAGCGGTAGCACGAAGACTAATGCACCATATCGCTTAGGCTTTTACATCTTGTTGTCAGAAGGGCCCTTTCGGCTTGTACCCAAAGCAATATCACCATGTACGATTATATATTACAGCTATTTTCGCAGTACAACTTATTGCATGACATTTTCATCCAAAATTCCTAACTCTCGATGAAGAAAATTGAAGCGCTCTTCGCTAGTGGTTTTGTGAAAAAGTCTACTAGCTGATGTTCAGTGTCAATAAATTCTAAGTTTATAGTGCCATGCAGTTGATGATCAAGCAAAAAATGATGTCTAATCCTTATACTTTGTGCGTGAGTGACATACAGGATTTTTGGTCAAATTAATTACACTAGTATTATCATAGAAAATAGGTATGTAATTGAATAGTAAATTATAGTCGTTAAGGGTTTGCTTCATCCACAAAATCTGAGCACAATAACGACCAGCTACGATGTATTCAGCTTCTGTTGTGGATAGTGCGACAGAGTTATGCTTCTTGCTAAACTATGAGACTAAAGTCTTTTCTAACAAATGACACGTGCCGCTGGTGCTCTTACGATCGACTTTGTATCCCGTAAAATCTGCATCGGAATATTCGATTAAGTCAAAGGAAGTGGTTTTGGGAAACCACAAGCCCACCGTAATAGTCCCTTTATGATAGATACACTTAACCGTGGTCATGTGTGATTCCTTAGGATTAACTTGATATCTACCACATAAGCAAACTCTAAACATGATATCGACGACTAGAAGTTAAATAAAATAGACTACCAATATACCTCGATACTTACGTTGATCAATATGTTTGCCGCTCTCATCAGGTTCTAATTTGGTTATAGTAGCCATCAGAGTAATGATCGGTTTGATGTTGTCAAGATCAAACTTCTTCAACATATCCTTTGTATTCTTTGATTGGCTGATGAAGACGCCTTGTGAGTATTATTTGACTTGCAGTCCAAGGAAGTAGTTGAGCTCCTCCATCATGCTCATCTCAAACTCATTCTGTATACACTTGGCAAATTCTTGGCATAGACCCTCATTAGTAGACCCAAATATAATGTCATCAACATAAGTTTTTACTAACAGAATAGTGTTATCAAGAGATTTTATGAAAAGTGTCGTATCAATTTTCTATTTTGAAAAGCCTTTGTCAAGTAAGAAAGTGCTAAGGCGTTCATACCAAGCTCGAGGGGCTTGTTTGAGGCCATGTAGAGCTTTCTTAAGTTTAAAAACATGATTGGGAAATTTGTGAGGTTGCTTAAAAAAAACTTCTTTAATAAAGCCATTTAGAAAAGCAATTTTTACATCCATTTGAAAACGTTTGAAGTTTTGGAAATTTGCAAATGCATAAAGCATGTGGATTGATTCAAGTCGTTCAACGGGAGCGTACGTCTCATCATAGTCGATACCTTCCTCTTGGTTGAATCCTTGAGCTACGAGACGAGCCTTGTTACGAGTGACTGAACTGTCCTCATTAACTTTGTTGCAAAAAACCTATTTAGTACCAACGATCAAATGGTCAGCAGGTTTAGGAATAAGTTTTTAAACCTGATTTCTTTCAAATTGGTTGAGTTCTTCTTGCATTGCGGATATCCAAAATTTATCGTTAAAAGCTTCTAAAACATTTTTGGGTTCTATCTGATAAATGAATGCAGTGCTAGCAATAAAATCTCTTACAGAAGATCGAGTAGTTACCCCTCTTGATACCTCACCTATTACCAAGTTTTTTGGATGTGAAGGTGTGAAATAGAACTTCTTTGGTAAGCCTTCCAGATAACTGGTTCCAACTGTTGTATCCATAGGTGTAGAGGTTGATGCTTCGATGTGAGCGTCAACGTCATCATCAGGGATAGCAGCTGTACTATTACTTTCATCAAATGTGACATTAGTAGACTCTTCAATAATCATAGAGCGTTTGTTGAACACTCTATATCCTTTGCTCTTGGCAGCATATCCAAGAAAAATACCTTCGTCAGCTTTGGCATCAAACTTGCCTAAGTTGTCTTTGGTATTCAGGATAAAGCAGCGACAACCAAACACTTGAAAGTAAAAAAGTAGGTGTCTACCAAATGAAAGTTCATAGGATGATTTCTTCAAAATAGGTCGAATCAACTGTTTGCCATGAAATATAAAAGAGCAGAACAATTATCGGAGGACTGGACTTTTACTTCACAATACAAACTCGCTTGTACAAAGAAAGCCTAGGACGAAAACCTAGGTATAGCAATCTAAGTACAATTGTTTATTTTAGATTCTGGAGGTGACGATAGAGGCTCGGGAAAGCGACGACAACTCTGCCTTACTCCTTGGACGATCGGATGCAGCCTTGGCTCCAGAAAAGATCTGCTTGGCGTTGAAGAATTGCTCAATCGTATTTGCCATAAATATAAAGAGCAGAACAATTATCGGAGGACTGGACTTTTACTTCACAATACAAACTCGCTTGTACAAAGAAAGCCTAGGGATGAAAACCTAGGTACAGCAATCTAAGTACAATCATTTATTTTAGATTTTGGGGGTGACGATAGAGGCTCGGGAAAGCGACAGCTCTGCCTTACTCCTTGGATGATCGGATGCAGCCTTGGCTCCGAAAAGGATCTGCTTGGCGTTGAAGAAATGCTCTCTTTGCTCTCTCTTTTTCTTTCCAAGTGTTCTGGTGCTCTGATTTTCGAAAAAAGAGGGGTCTCCTGCAAGGGAATGGCACCTTGCTATTTTTAGGGGTGGGATGCAATCTTTAGGATTTGCAATGATTGCCTCCTTGATATGTCGGCGGCTAAGCATCCCTGAATCTGGGCCGTTCATCTTGAATATAAAATATTTGAGCAATTAATGTGATTGCATCAAATCTTTTGTGGGTAATTAATGATGATTGACATAAATCCTCCTGATTTGTCATGCCAATCTCGATTTCCGCCACGTGTATGATTTGCTTGGTTGTAAAAGATCTGATTTGATCCCAATATTTTATTGGATTTGTTGATATTTTCGATCGATTTGATGCCACGTGTCCTATCATGCCACGTGTCTTAACTGCGAGCCCCTGAGGAAGTCTGAGCCGCATGAGGATTGCTCCCATCGAGCCGTATAAGGCCGTCCATGTCAAGACTGCTTGGGAGTGGCCCCTGAACATTTGAACCGTATGGTGATGATCTGAGCGCATGACCGTAGGTGGCCGCATAATGAGTAGCTCCTTCGTGAGCCGCATGGAGATAGCCCTCGTGAGCCGCATAGGATAGCCTCTGCTTGAGCTGCATAAGACGCTTAGGCCTGAGCCGCATGGGACAGCTTCGACCTAAGCCGCATGGGGTGGTCTCTGCTCGAGCCGCATGCGACTGTCCATGTGTCAAAGCGCGTGAAAGTCTCTGGATTTCGGAAGATTGTCAGAGATTTCCTTCGTTTCCTGAGGAGTGTGCCATTATGAGGGGAGTCATAATTGTATCTTCGTGTCAAAACTGTAACTTTGTCAGAGCTGTCAGCCGTCAAGGCATTAATGCAGTAAAGGACAAAGGAAGAGCTGTTGCAGGCCACGTGGCTCCTCTCTTGAGCCGCATGGAATTATCCGAGCTGTATAGACTCGTTGAGCCGTATGGATCCTGAGCCGCATGAGTTTTCTGAGCCGCATGAGGCTTCCTGACCGCATGGATCTTTTTTATTCTTTTCCATGCTTCTACAAGACCCCCTTCAAAGTTTTCAATTTGTAAAATTGAAATACTTTGAATAAGAAGCATGGCTATGTATAACTCTTCTGGCCGCATATGATGTCCTGGCCGCATGGATGTCTCGGTCGCATGGATGTTTCGGCCGCATGGATGTCTCAGCCGCAGGAACTTTTTGGGCCGTATAGCTCCTTGCCACATGTGCGTATCTTTAATTGCCTCAAATTCGTTTTAGTGCCATCTTTTAGGGGAAATCCCAAGGGTCGGCTCATTAAATCTTTTGGATTTTATGCCCTGGGTGAATCTCCTTTATGAGAGAGGGGACGAAATCCGAGGAGTCGGTTTCGACTTTTCTTAGGCGGTTATTAGTCTACGCGTTCCCCCCTCTCTTGTCCTCCTATAAATAAGAGGAGTTGAAGAGAGAGAACTTCTTTACTTTTTTTTGCTTCGACTCTTCCCTACCCCGATTGCCATCCTCTTCTTCGATCACTAATGGCTCCCAAGAAGACCGTTGCAGCGAAGGATAAGAAGGCGGCGTCTTCGTCGACTGCGACGGCGAAGGGCAAAAGACTGCTTCTACCTCGACTGCGGCCGCTCCTCCGCCGGCCGTCATACCCACATCTCACCCTGACATTCATCCCCCCATTGCTGGTAAGGACATTATCTGAGTTAAAGAACCCTAACTTCTATGGCTACGTCGTATGCTCTATGCACGAGCCTTTGTGAGCCGCATGTTCGTCCTTTGGCCGAGCTGCGAGCCGCATAAGAATAGCTACTGTAGTCGCATACGCGCTTCGCCAACGAAGCCGCATAAGCTACGTTGAGCCGCATAGATTCGCACAAATTTGTCTGTCACGTTTGTCCGTACGAACTTATCCGAACCCTGAGGGCCTTATGAGAGCACTGCCGCATGAACTTTCACTGAACGGGGCCGCATAAGTGTTCTTCTGAGCTTGAGCCGCATGAGGCTTCATTAAGTTGGAACCGCATAAGTGTTCTCCTGAGACGCATAAGGCTTTGTTAAGTTGGAGCCGCATGAGTCTTCTCCTGAGCCGCATGGGGATTCGTTAAGTTGGAGCCGCATAAGTTCGAAAACACCCATAGTTCTTTTTGTCCATCTTTTTAAGTTATCTTTTTCTGTCTTTTTCTCAGTAAATTTGCGGTTAATGCTGCTGGAGAACCCTTGGTAGGCAGTACCAAGCTGCTCTGGGCTATAGGTACGACCATATAGTTAAGCGTGTGGCAGACCAGTTTCTAGTAATGAACCTCCGGCGAGATTGAAGGCCCTCAAGAACCAGCCTTTCTATTTTTTCAATGCTATGATAAACTCGAGAAATTAGAAGAGGAATACTTGAAGCCTGCGTTCTTCTTCGGAGATGCCTTGACTGTGAAGAACAGTCAATTTGGAGGTGTCAGAGAACTGGAGTTTTGTTTCTAACAGGATGGCGATCCACATCCCCCAAATGGAGCGTCACTTTCTTATCTTGGTTCAATATGCTCCCACTGGACCGGAAGATGGAAGAGTCTTTAACTCCTACCCGAAGTGGGATGTTTGTAGGAGACATCCATTATAACAACAGCCTGAAATCAGTATGTACGGACAAGGTGCACACCAGCCGTTCTGTAATGGGATTGGCCCCGGATACTTTTTTGAATGTGCCGGGTCCCAATTTCACGTTCTCTACAGCCGACACTTTTATGAACCAACTTGCTAGGAAGGGCTCGTATCCCATTGGCCGGTTGATGCTCCCTAGTTGGATACATCTCATTCCCTCGTGGACCAATCTGTCTATGTGGATCTTGCAAGAGTATGAGGCCTTTCTGTACGAGATTGGCCTTTACCATGCTATTCGGGGCACCAGCCATGGCTTGCCCATAAACAAGAGATTATTCATATCTTTGCTGGAGATGTATAACCGCCGTACGGAAACCTTCTATACATCCGTAGGGGAGATGGGGCTTGTGCTCCATGAAATGCATGCGGTCTCCAAGGTTCCTTGGGGGGACTGAGCTTTTGAGGCGTATACTCCCACGAAAAAGGAGTTCGAAGAGTTGGAAAGACGGTATCCGGGCTTCGTAGCTCTTTATCAAGAGGTATTGTGCCACTATAGCATATGTCAGCAAATAGCCAAGAAGAAAGCAGCTCGGAAAGGAATGCTCCCCATACTAAGGATTGGGTACGCTATCTCTTCCCGGTGGAAGCCTCTTGTCAAGTTACTTCCCGACGTCCTCAATCCCGAGAGGTGGTTCAAGCCTTGGTGTCGTCGGCCAAGAGGGTAGCCACTACTAATGACAGATTTGGGAGTCAAACCGACTCTTTTGGTTATTTTTATCAGGATACCCAAGAACTGTCAGAGAAGGTGCTCCTGGCGGGATTCTTGATGATGTGGCTGCGAAATTGTGTAGTCTCGGGCGGAGCTGGTTCTATCGAGAGGAGATCAGTCGTAAGTTCATCCTTACGGCTGTGAAATTAGTTTCGAGTCAGGCTAGCTCTCCTCCCGGCCATGTGTACCGCATACACCGTGGCCTTCGCACTTTCACATCCAAGGTCATTGCCCGTGATGTGACAAAAGATTTTGAACGACTGAGTTGCCTTATCATTATCTGATGGGGTGGCTGTTGATGCATTATCCGTCTTCGATGAGACCGGGCTCTGAAGACGGCGTAACTGATGATGACGCTTTTATCTTTCTATCGTAATGAGTCTTAGGACTACGAGACCATGCGCGCCTTCGGATGGCGCTGGCGAGAGCAGATATGTATAACTTTTTCGTATCTATCCCTCGTTTTACTGCTGAGAAAATAGCGGCTGTGCATCTCGACGGTATTGCGCCCCCTTAACTTCTGGACGGCCAGATGCTCTTGTGGCTGCGTAACATCCGCCCCGCTCATCTGGTGTATCGCAACCGTAATACTGTCTTTCTGGAGCCTTATCTGCCTAGCAGATTTGTCCGACAGTTTGGATACAGCCAGCTTTTTCTAGACAGTCCCAGCTCTTCTGGGTTTTGAAGGTAGCCTTCTTGACGGCATTAGGGCCTGACACTACTATGATACATTCTATACCTACCATTTTCTCGGTCCCTGCTATTAAGGCATCAGTAGAGATCTTGTATATGGCGGCTCTGTACCATGTCATGACGAACAAGCCCCCTGTCAGTTTTAGCCCGGGTGCCAGTTTTATTGTTGGTACTGGCTTGGATGAGAACCCCCAAGGGGCCAAGACGAGAAGAAGAATAGAGTCGAAGTTCCAGACTCAGACTCCAACGCTGTGGATGATGAGGATGATGAGCGTGATGCAGATAACTCTTTCTTTTCGTAGAAGATGCTGGGGCGATCAGCCGCATGTGTCGTTAAATGAGATGATGGCGGATCAGCCAACCATCGCATCTAGCTCTGTACGAAGCGTAGCAGACAAATTTCCCCAGTTGGCGGTATTCCTCACTCTCAAAAATTGGCTGCGACCAGACATTGCAGGCTAACTATAAGGGAGAGAGGCGAGGAGGTCGATCCCACTTCGGAGGTAAAGCGAGTTACTACCATTTTTTTCAGTTTTTTTTCTTCCAGTTTTGATCTTAGTCATTTTCCTTCCCTCCCGTAGGTGTCAGACGAAGAGGAATCTCAAGGTGCCGATGTCGTGGCTCGAGATGACGGGGGCTTCAATGAACCTGTCCATAAAATGGCTGATTTTCATCAAGATGACGTTGATCGAGTCGTATCTCCCTTCGGGGGGTTGGGGCAGAAGTGCCAGCCGAATTGAACTTAGAGGTCGCGGGTGAGGAGACCATGTCAGCCGCGAGCGAGCTGCAGCCTCCTTGCCCCTCCCTTGGTAAGCTAAGCAGAATCTTAACTTGCGAGGAGGCCTATCTGCTCTATCATCACATTCTTCGGGTTACGTCGATTGATTATTGCTCTAGACATACAGGTCCTGCCTCTCAAGTGCCGATGATGGATATTGTTGAGACAGCTCTGCCGAAGGGGCACTGGCAGGAATGTACCCCCTCCCCTTCTGGCTCGTCTTAAGGGGCCTCCCACGGGCTCGAGTTCGAAAGTCAGGTGATGGGACAGCCAGGGCAGGGGACGATGGTCCTTACGTCCTCTTCTGCTCGGGCGGCTCTGAGAGTCGACCTCTCTGTCCTACCGAATGTCCAGGCTCTTCGGGTGGCGGAGAAAAGTTAGCCGCTATCCGTGCATCGTTCTACTCGGACTCTATCCCCCTGGTGGCAAGTTCTAGCATCACTCCTCCGATGTTGCCGGCCACGCTTCCTCTGACGCCGTCCTCTACAGAGGTCCTCGACGACGTGTTACAGACGTGGTTGACAGCTTTTATCGTCACTTGAAGAGGGGGATAGTAGCTGCTGTGGAAAGAGGGACCTCTTTCGTCTTGGCCCGGCAATGCGCCCAGGGTCAAATTGATATCCTTAAGATTCTTCTTGGTGGTGCAGGGGTGGCTACGCTTCTGGAGGCAAAATTGTTGGAGACTGATCAGCTGATGGCCCAGCTTCAGGTACTGCGGCAGGCTGATCTATCTGCTGCTATAGATCAGGAGCGCGGTTCCCTCACCGCTACTATAGAGAAGACAAGGGCTGCTCTGGATAAAACCAGGCCGACCGTACTGAAGGACCTCCGCGATCTGTCTGATTGATTGATCAATTGAGCCACGAGAGTGAAGATGTTACGGCTCGGAAAGCGGCTGCCTCCCGTGGGATCACTAACACGTGGGAGCAGATCCTTGAGCTTCAGAGGAAGTTCACTTTTTGGAGTCTAAACGTGAGGCTGCCCGTATTGACAGGGGACTGATTATCCAGGGGGCTGACAGAGTTAATCAAGCTTCGGCTGACCAGGAAATTGCCCTGAAGAAGTTGGAAGATGACTGGCGGGAGCTCATGGGCTTGGATGATGAGGAGCAGTTATTCCATGAGGCTGAGCGCCGAGCTAAACAGCGGCTCGAATATGGGGCCACCTTGGTGAAGAATCGCCTCATGGAATTATGTAATGCCGAGCCATAGTCGGCCTTTTTCTTCTTCTTTTGTTTCTGTTCCTCTTTTATTTTTTTTCTTTTTTTTGAGAGGGACGTGGTCCCAAAACATGTAATGCTTTTTTCGTCTTTTAAATAAGAGTACTTTCCATTATACCCTTCATCTGTATTGCTTGTTGTGCCTGTGGTATTATGGTGTTATTTGCCCCGCATAGGAGACTTGTTTGTGGACCTGTTACCCTTGGCATATCTTAGTTTTAGGTACGGATAACAAGTTTGATTGGGGATACCTAGAACAATTCCATGGTAAGGTGGTCATGGACGTTCTTGGTAGAGGAAGGAGGAATGCCATGGAGCAGCTGGGCTCCCGGGGCATGGTGAGAGATGATGGGCTTGTACTAAGAAGCTTAGCAAAGGACATTTGTGGCCTATTATCCTTGGCAGACCCTGGCTTAGGATACGGATAATAGGATGAAAGGGAACCAACACACTTACTCAGAGGTAATAAGGACATGGCAAGTATGAAGGCTTGTTTCACCGCGGAATCTTCCTACTCAGAGGTGATGAGGACATGGCAGGAGTGGACTCTACGGAGGATATTTGTGGTCAACTGAGGACATTTGTGGACCTATTATCCTTGGCGTACTCCAGTTGTGGGTACGGATAATAAGTCGAAAGGGAATCAACATACTTACTCAGAGGTAATGAGGACATGGAAGCATGAAGGTTTCTTCGACGGAGCCTTCCCACTCAGAGGTAATGAGGACATGGCAGGAGTGGGCTCAATGAAGGGGGGTACATAGAACAACTCAGAGGTAATGAGGACATGGAAGTTCTATGTAGAGGGTGATTTGTTTTTTGGCAGAATTGAGACGACTCAGAGGTAACATCGACATGGTCGTTTTGGAAATTTGTGGATCTGTTATCCTTTTTGTACACTAGGAGTGCGGGTAGTGGATCATAAGGAAGGAGCTCCTTCAGGAAGAAAGTTCAGAGGTATGGTCATACATAACTTTCACCCAAAAGAGTGACCGGAATGTAAGTTCAGGGGTACCAGCGGGTACATAACTCGACAATCCGGGAATTTTGGAATCAAACTGTAAGTTCAGAGGTACCGGAGGGTACATGACTCGATAATCTGGGATTTCTGTAGAAGGAGGACGTGAATTCAGCGGTACAAGAGGGTACATGACTCGGCAATCTAGGATTTCTGTGGATGTGAGTTCAGTGGTATCAGCGGGTACATGACTCGATGTGAAAGTGAGTTCAGCGTACCAGCGGGTACATGACTCAAAAATCTGGAAAATGGTGAATATGAGTTCAGCGGTACCAGCGGGTACATGACTCGAAAATCTGGAAAGTGGAGGTGAGTTCAGAGGTACCAGCGGATACATGACTCGATGACCTGGAAAGTGGAAGTGAGTTCAGCGGTACCAGCCGGTACATGACTCGATGATCTTGAATATTGTGAAAGTGAGTTCAGCGGTACCAGCAGGTACATGACTCGATGATCTGGAAAATGTCGTTTATGCATAATATTTCTTCAGGAACTTACCATTGATGGGCAACATGAGCAAGTCTCCGTTTTGTTTTGCGAGGCGGTAAGCACCGTTGGAGAATACGGCCTCAATGATAAACGGACCTTCCCATTTTGGCTGGAACTTGCCGACGGTCTTGTGAGTCATAACCATCGGCCTCCGAACTGCCAGAACGAGATCGTCTACTTGGAATGTTCTGATTTTAACCTTCTTGTTGAAGGCTCCAGAGATGCGTGCTTGGTATAGCTCGATTCGTTGCTGAGCCAAGAGGCGCTTTTCATCTAAGGCCTCCAACTCTTGCAGCCGACGATGGAAGTTATCGTCCGTCGTCAATTGGTAAGTAAGGGCGACGCAGAGTGAGGGTATTTGAGTCTCCAATGGAAGGACTGCCTCACTCCCGTATACCAAGGAAAATGGCATATTCCCAGTGGCTGTTCTGACTGTAGTACGATACGCCCATAAGCATTCACCAAGCTTTTCGTTCCAATCATATTTATTGGAAGATACGAACTTCTTGAGTAACTTGATGATTGTTTTGCTGAATGCTTCTGCCAATCCATTTGCTGCTGGATTGTATGGTGTTGAAGCAGCATTCTTGTCACGACCCGCACCCTAGAGTAAGGGCACGAGAAGTGGGTACGTCCAGCCTACGCCGCAGTGTCGGCAGTAGAACGCTGTCCTAGGTCAATCATCTAACAATATAAAAGTACTTGTACAGTTTGTACTCTCCGAGTGGAGGTGACAAACAGAAAACAATCTCAATCACATCTAGGTAGAAGAATGAAAGATAGATAGACAGATGGTAACTCAAAGAGAACAATATCATAGATGAAATAAGTCTAAGTGTCTAGGATACATAATATCCAGAATGTCAACTCATAATACAATAAGTCTAAGAGTCTATACATCTCCACATCTCAAAACAATACAGAATATGAGACAAAATGATAATATAGAAAAGACTATCTAGCTAAACTAGCCTAGACTACTGGGGCAACATCCTCAGCTGCAGGTGGATCCTGCTGAGGGTCCACAACATAAGTATCATCTAGTCCTGCTCCATAATAGGTAGACACCAGGGCCTCATCCTCATCCTCTGTAATATTTTCAACAGGTCCAGTCAGGACAGGAACGAGCACAATACATCTCACGCAGTGCATAGTATGATAGAAAATATAAAGCATGCAATAGAGTAAAATACAGGAACTGCTGAAGGAAGATACATGTAGTAAAAGAGATAGCTGTAAATGAAATATCTACTGTATATAGAGAACTGTAAGTGTCTAGTGATGTAGAGTACAAGATAGGCATGTGAATGGCTAGAATTTATACATGATTACACTACTGAGTTTATACATGATTACACTACTTTGGAATTATTCACATGTCCACTTCTACTCCCCCGTTTCCCCAATCAATACACAAGGATCCATTCAAGTTATGTTAAGATTCGTGATAAGCCCATAAATGGAAGATTCATGAGAGGCTCTGTGAATCATGAGAGTACATGAGTCATAAGCGATTCGTGAATCTATGAAAGCATAGAGATACATGATGATTCATGAAAAGCACAAACATGCTGTATCTGATGCTCCCGAGGGGGATAACATCTCATGAAAAGATCCATATAGTACCAATCCGTGATAACAATCATGTCAGCATCAAGTAAAGTAACTAGAGCAAGAATATAAATCCTGGCAAGTATGAAACGGTCAGAGAATGTACTCGCCTGATAACTGAATGTCTGAAGAGGATATACTGTCTGAGGAGAGATGTATGGCTCCTAATCAGAGCAATACAAGTCACAATGTATCCACAATGGTAAAAATAAAGTATACAATGCATACTACATGATTCTAGGTCAATCTGGTCAAAAGTCAACTCTTGGTCAACTCAACAATCAAACTAGGTCACAGGAAGTCATACTAGGTCACAGGGAATTAAACTAGGTCAAATAAAGTCAAACAAGATCAAACAAGTCAAATACTAGTCAACATGATCAATCTGGGTCAAGTCTAGGTCAAACTTAGACCAACTAAGGTTTTGGTCAAGCAAAGACTAGTCAACAAGGTAATTAGGTCAATCTTGACTAATGGTCAACTTCTAGCCAACCTCTAAGGCTAACACCAATCATGACACAACTCCTAAGTATACCACTTAACCCCATACATATCTTAATCTACATAGGGCTATCTATATAACCCATGTGGTCAAACCAAATCAACTAGTTAGGGTTTTGGTTATTAGGTCAATTAGGGTTAGCCCCTAATACCATAGGCTAATCATTTAGGTTCCATATAACCTATATTTAGAAGTCATATATATATATATATATATATTATATATATATATATCTATATATATATATTATATATATATATATTATATGACTTCTAAAGAAAAAAAAAAAAAATATATATATAGATATACCCATGTCTATTTACTACCTATATATATATATATATCAATATATGCATAACTATATATATAATACAATCACCCACATATATATATAATATATACATATATAGATAGCTATCATATACATATATATACATTCCATATATATATATATATATAAACCCATATATATACCCTCAACTATATGTATACCAATATATATAATTATATATAAAAAAATATATATATATATATATATATATATATATATTTTATATATATATATATATATATATATATATATATATATATATATATTATATATACATATATATATATAAAAAAATATATATATATATATATATATATATATATATATATATATATATAGAGGGAAATAGAGAGAGAGATGTGAGAGAGTGAAAGGAGAATTAGAGAGAGAGTGAAGGAGAAAACAGTGAGAGAGAGGGACTGAACTAGACAGGAAGAAAGGGGAGGGGGTTCCAGTTTGCCTGGAACCAGGAAATGGATCCCCCACACACACACAGTTACATATATACATACATATGTATATATATACACAACTACCTATACACACAACTATATATCCCCAAATCTCACCTACACTCACACATACATATATACTACGTATATATACTAAAAACATAATATATGTATAAATCATATCAAAATTAGGTTTGAATTTCATTTTGAAAAACTGGAAAAAATCCCAAAACTGGAAAATGTGGACTGTGAACAGGGAAACATGGTAAACCCATGTACACACACAAAACCGAGCTAAGGCTCGAATCTAAAGGTTGGTAAGTGATGCCCCACATGTATACGTGTCGTGTGTGTCAATGGGAGTCCACCACGACACGACACGGCGTATCCAAGTGTTCATAAAACCAATCGGGTAGACACAGACACTGTGCAGTGTCACAGCGTCGTGCACGTGTTCGCGTGTGTGCAGGACACGACACACATCCACGTGTCTCGTGGTCATGCACACGTGTAGCCCACATATAGGGCTACACGATCGACACACTGTTACGTGTCCACGTGTCCTACAGTGTCGATACGAGACCCGTATCAGTCGAGTTTTCTCGACTAATACACGTGGTTTACACTGCGTCGTACAGAGATGCACACGCCTCGTGGACACGACACGAGCCACGTGGGGCCTCGTGGTCATGCCCACGTGTAGCCCACGTGTTGGGATACACACTCGTGTCACCACGAGGTGTCCACGACTCGTGTCCGTACGACACGAGTCGCGTGTCTGTGAGGAAAACGTGCGCATGTACTGTCAGTGCACGACCAGTGCACGTGTCCTCGTGTCCTCGATAGGACACGAGAGTGTCTCAAACTCGAGGGGGGGCATGCCAGAGGTTGCCCCCTCCTCTGTGTAAATTTTCATGTGTCCACGTGTCCAATTCGTGGAGAAAACAGTGTCGGGTAGCAGGAGAACAAAGTGTGCACAGTGCTGTGTCCAACTCGTGTGTTCGTATCCAATTTGGACACGAAAAGGACCCTAATATCAACTCAGTCCTACCAACATACAATATACATATAATAAGCTTCACAAATATGTAGTTTTTTTGAAAACCAAGAACAAAAAGTCCTATGAGGCATTTCACCAAACACTCTAATTTAAACACAGATACGTGTCCGATACGGACACCAAACCAAATCTATTTTTCACCAAACTTAGCCTACAGTTGGGGTATACCTATATGCATGCATTTATGAAGAAAAATTAGGGTTTTAACTAAGTTTGAGGGCATTTACCTATTTGTGCAATTCCAAGGAAAAATTACTAAAGAGGGGGTGCTTCCTTCAACTTGGTGATGTCCAAAGCTTCCAAATTATTGATTGCTAGCTTCCCTTAGCACCCTTGATGTTGTAGGGTCCCAATGCAAAAGACTAGAGTGAATTTGGATCAATATTGATCAAGTTGTGGGTGTTTGAAGAAAATGGGATTTTGTGGGATTAAAATTTATGTAAAATGCTCATGAATGAATGCAATGGGATTATATAGAATGGTGTAGGGCTAGGGGGGTGCCCTATGGCTGGCCAAGACAAGGGAGGGTGTCCTTGCCCTTTCCTTCATGGTTAAGGCAAGACTTTTGTGTAAAGGTTGAGATATTTTGAATGGTTTAAGCAAAATATCAATAAAGGCAATCTAGATATTTATGCCACTTTAACCCATGACTAAATATCTATCCCCTTATCATTCTAGGTTAGTAACTAATCTCTAGATTAGGCTAAACTTGGTTAGGGGCTCTCATGACACTTAACAATAATTAGACAATAATAAAAACACATAAATACAAATAATTCCAAATAAATCCTAGAAAATTACGAAAATACCCTTTAGGCTAAAAAGCCCTAATTTGATGTTCTAAACCTATGGCTAGGCTCACATGATCATTGTTAGTCTCTAGGTTATGAAATCTCTAGGGTTTACACTAGGGTTATACTAATAAAGTCACAAAGTCATAAGTCGTGACTTAGAAATAGTTTTAATTAACTAAAACTCACCAAAAATCATATCATGACTAGAATACCATTAATAAATAATAAAAATAATAAATTTTCAAAATACCCTAATTTCAGAAATTGGGTGTTACAAGTCTACCCACCTTAAAATAATTTCGTCCTCGAAATTTAGATGGTCGTACTCCTCCTAGGTCAAACCTCCAACAATCAGGGACGAAGCTACTACCTAGCAACATACAAGGTCAACAAGCAAATATGGGTGGTAGGCCTATACTGGGTCATGTCCAAAAAATTGGCTGGCAGTTTTAGGTCATAAGGTGTCCTTAATTCAAATCGAAATCAAAAGTAACTCCATAGGGTAAATCAGGATGGTGCCTCGGGTCAGGAAAATCGTACTAAGTAAATGAAGCACACAATGGTATGCCTGAGTGGGACACTAAGGTCATGGGTATAGAGTGTCATGTCTAGGTCATGTATGTGAAATTAGTTTTGAGAAAACAATTAGTCTTGTGCTCCAAATTTAAAAGTCACGGTAATGTGTCTACGATGATCATAATTTAGAGTGGGAAAGGTCTATGGCCTAATTTGAACCAGAAATTGTGATGTAATAGTAGTGTAAAGGGGGCAGGTTAAATGGGACAGTCCTGGTCATAGGTATAGAGTAGGAAGATAAGGAAACAATAAATCACACGGCTAAAAGGGTTACCATTCTATGGTCAGAGCTACTCTATCAAAAAGGCATAGCACATTTTTTAAAGGAAATTCCTTGACAAAAGAAGTTATTCAAGGAATTATATTATTAGCTAAAGCTACTCCTACTCCTACTCCTAATCCTAAGTAAGAGATGAAAGAAACAAACAAACAATCGACAAAATCAAAAGAACTACCAGGTCAAAACTGATCACTAATAAAGAACAGGTAGGAGCATATGGAATTGGATTTTAAGATAGATATAATGAAGCAAGGTGGGAATAGAATTTAGAAGAACAGAACCTGCAAGCACATCGCCAACTGCCTGAGCATCCTCAACTGTCATGGCGTAGGCTCGCCCCTGCTGACCTCTTCCAGCCTGTTGCTGAAACTGCAAAAATCTCTGCTGCTGTGGCTGTAACGGTCCCCTCTGCTGCTGTCCTACCGGAGCCTTGGCTCCTGCTCCTGGTGCTGCTCCCTGTACTACTCTGCCTGTGTATTGGGAACACTCCCTCAGCTGGTGGTCCGCTGCCCCACAAAGTAGGCACCAGCCCAACCTCTTCCTGCACTCTCCCCATCCATGTCCCGATTTCTTACAGTAGGGACAACTGGTAGTCTGTTGTCTCGGAGCCTGCTGCTGCTGCTGCGGCTGCTGATACTGCTGTGGCTGCCTCTGCTGATGCTGATAGTGAGGCCTCTTGGCCTGACCTCCACTGCTGCCTGCTCCCTGTGTATCACGGCCCCTCTTGAGCTTCAGCTCAAGATCATCCTCAGCTACCATCGCTCCTGCCAGAATCTCCTCAAAGGTGGCATTCCTGTCACTCTTGGTCAAGAACTTGACTTCCTTGACCAAGCCCTTCCTGAACCTCCTCGCCTTCGCTGTCTCGCTAAGGCCCTCCACAAATCTGCTCAACCGGCAAAACTCACCAGAATACTCCTCTACAGTCTGGTTCCCCTGAACCAGGTTCTCGAATTGGGTCTCCAAAGCACCAACTGCCTGATCCGGGAAAAACTTTCCCTTGAAGAGCTCCTTGAAAACTTCCCATGTCTGTCCTGGAGTGCCTACTCTCGGGTCCGTCTGATACCAGGTACGGGTAAGATCCCGCATCTGGCAGGCTGCTGTATCTATATGGAGTCCGGCTGGTATCTCTGCCAGTCGGAAGATCTCCTCAATGTGCTCAATCCAGTCATCAGCATAAAGAATCCCCTCTGTCCCCAAGAAGTCCCTGGGGTTCATCTTCTTGAAGTCCTGAATGCCCGAATCTTCTGCTGTCGCGGCTGTCCCAATTCTCACTGTGGCTGGACAGCCAACCTCTCCACCGTCGCTCTAGCCAGCTGTCGGGCCTCATCTATGCCCCTGGTAAACTCTGCTGTCTGACGCTGCTGCTGGGCCTACAGCATCTCTAGGAAATGCTGAAAGTATGAAAACATCTGTACAGCATCCACTAATCCAGATGGCATCTGTGGCTGGAACTGCTGCTGGTGCTGCTGAAACTGTGGCTGACGAAACTGCGGGGGAGACATGTCTGGGGTAGCTGGGATGGTCCCTCGAATAGATAGAGGTGCACCCCCAAATATGGTAGAAACTCCCACATGAGCTGGAGTAAGGGGAGCTGTGGTCCCCGGGTCCTGGTGAACTGGACGAGAGGTGGCAGACCTCTCAGTGGTGTCACCTGGACCGAAACGCTGTGATCGTGTCTCCACCATCCTGAAGACAGATCAATAAGGAAGTCAATAACGGTACAAGGATGATAGTATCAAAGGACATTATGAAATAGATTATATAGATTTGAACAAAAGTCAGTAGATTCAAATCCATAGAAATTTTCCTAATTGTGATTGAGTAACCACTCTCTCTAAGCCTATTCCTTAAATCCTATCACAGGCTGTAGTGATACTCTAGTTCGAATACCACTACATAAATAGGACCTGCATGGGCCACCACTAAAAATGTGTCACGACCCGCACCCTAGAGTAAGGGCACGAGAAGTGGGTACGTCCAGCCTACGCCACAGTATCGGCGGTAGAACGCTGTCCTAGGTCAATCATCTAACAATATAAAAGTACCTGTACAGTTTATACTCTCCGAGTGGAGGTGACAAACAGAAAATAATCTCAATCACATCTAGGTAGAAGAATGAAAGATAGATAGACAGATGGTAACTCAAAGAGAACAGTATCATAGATGAAATAAGTCTAAGTATCTAGGATACATAATATCCAGAATGTCAACTCATAATA